>CABFVX010000452.1:61363-131093 GCA_902151425.1 Timema shepardi
CAAATTTAAAAATGTTCTATTCCAAGTCCAAAGAGAAAACAAACTATATATAAATAAAAACGAAAATGAATTGTTGGCTATAGACTAGTGATAAAATAAAAATGAAATGTAGGTTTAATATAAGTATTTAAATATAGCCAATTGAATAAGAATAATGTTTTTATAATGAATTAAATGTCTATTTCCTTCTGTCAAAATTAAAAATCGCGCTCGTTTTTATTCCCTCCTTCATCCTTTCCAAATCACGAGGTCTACTGACTACTCATTCGTTTGATAGCACTGCGCATGCGTTAAAATAAATATGTCCGGCAGTGAATATTAATACAAGAGTCAATCACACTTCTTAAAAGGAAAATTAATATGCTTAATAAAAGGTAATTGTTCTTCCTTAAATCAAAATTCCTTATTTAAATTATTTAAAACAATGTTTTACGTTGTTCCTTCCGTCCTTTTACTTAATTTAATATATGTAAACATTGTCATAGTCAGGTAAGCAACCAGCTGATGAACTTCGAAGATTTAACACGAAATTAAATTAGAAATTGTTCACAAAAGTAGAAAAAAAAATAGGGAAATACAAGGTGGGGTGGCAAATAACATCATAACTCCTTCAGAGATTATGCATCTTCTGATTCACTTTACTAGGATGGTCCTGATACAGTGGTTTGCAAGTGACAAGCATGAACAGGTAAACCTTCCCCATTAAGCACAGGCATATGAACTGAAGAAACATTAGGATATTTATTTGTATATTTGGTTTTACTGGAATGTCCTGGCTCCTGCAATATTTTTCAGGCAAAAATAACAGTTCATATGATCTTTTGGCTCACAACAAACCATTGGAACAGCACGAACTGAAGAAACATTAAGATATTTAATTATATATTTGGTTTTACTGGAATGTCCTGGCTCCTGCAATATTTTTCGGGCAAAAATAACAGTCCATATGATCTTTTGGCTCGCACCAAACCATTGGAACAGCCCGAACTGAAGAAACATTAAGATATTTAATTGTATATTTGGTTTTACTGGAATGTCCTGGCTCCTGCAATATTTTTCGGGTAAAAATAACAGTCCATATGATCTTTTGGCTCGCACCAAACCATTGGAACAGCAAACGGCATGACTCAGCAGTTTCCTTTCATCCTTTCTATAAGAGTAGTAGTGCAGGTTATGCAAGCAATATGAGAAGCAAAGGGCTTAACCTGATCTCCAAGAGAACAGTCAAAGTACAGTTTATAAGCCTTCTTAACTAAGTCAGTGATTGGCTTTCTTTGGGATTTGGAATGAACCTACCACATGCACAGCAAAAGTTATCGAGGTGGTTTACACAACCACGAGGTTTAGCAGTTGCCATTACGTTAAGAACACTGTACTAATTATAACTTAAAATATCAGAAAGTCTCACTAGTTCACACAGGAAAAGCAAAAACACACAATAACACAAACTAAGGTATTAATAAAGAAAAATATTCAAAGTGACTAACACCATCCAACTTTCAACACGCACTAAACAGTAGGGCTAATGTGGCTAGCTGAGTCACCTCTAACAGCCAATGGCAGGGCTTTTTCCCATCAACTAGAGTAACCTCGATGCGTTTCTGCGTTCCTTGAAGGTTATTCTACCATCAACTAAATTGCTCTGCCATCTAGTGAATATTTTTAGAATTTCTTCCATTATATGTTGCATTCAAATACAGAGTGCAACCTGCATAGTCAGTGATAATTTATGGGAAAAAAAGAACACAAACAGTCCAAAAAATCTAAAGCAAAATTAAAAAATAGTAAAAATCTCAAATATCTTTCTTTTTTTAAAAAAAAAACCTTACGTGACAGAGCATTTCCAAAGGCATATCCGGATTCTATAACCTAAAATACATATTAATTTATACATTACACACCAAATGCGATATGGCTGTTAACCAGTGAGATTATTCAGTTCTGCACTTTACTATTGTTTTCACCACCACGTTTTCTACCCGCTCAGTATATCTACATTTTAATTAAGTAAGTGTGGTAGGTAGGAGGAAGTTAAACTGCAAATGAAATGTATCTCATTTGCATGGAGGGAAAGTGGTAAACCGTTTAGTAAAATCTCCTTCAGTCCATTCAGCAGAATTCGAACCCTTACTTTCCTATAACCAGTAAACCAGATAATATTAGCGATGAATTTTGTCCACGTTACCACTATTCCATTGATTTTCAACTCAATATAGCAATTTATGAATTCAGTAATAAATGTATTATCCGGTTAACTTTTATTTTTACATACAGTATTTTACAGCAATATGTTACAATCGGTAAATCTATTTCTCGTTGGCATGATGTAGGCCTATATGTGGGAGCAACGCATATTTCTTGAACCGCTGTTGTTTTACATGTTTTTTAATGGCCTACTGGCTTGTCTGCAGGTCACTAAATGTCATCCGTACGCTGACGATTTCCAAATATATTTGTCTTCCCCTACACATATATTAAATAATTATTTTGTTTTACTAAACTCAGATATTAAAGCAGAACACACATGGTCGACTTATAATTGCTTGTTTATTAATCCTAGTTAAATATCAATCTATCATTATAGGCTCAAATAAACTTAAATCTACTATAAACTTCTCTAATCTCCTGATGTAATATTGAATAAAAATATAATTCCGTTGGTGCCAATGGTCAAATATCTGGGCGTATATATTAATAATACTCTTACGTGGTTTAACTGACTCATATTTGTAAAAAGTTTATCGCGTCTTCACACTCATTAAAGCGACTTAGGTACTTTTTTCCTACAGCTCTTAAAAAAACCTCGTTCAAACTCTAATACTTCCTCACTTTGACTACTGTGGTATTGTTTACAATGGCTTAACTGTTGAACTCGCTAGTAAGTTACAAAAACTTCAAAACACGTGTGTAAGATTTATCTTCGACTTGCAATCCCGTGACCATATTTCTAAATATTACTATAACAAACGTGACTGGCTACGATTGATGATAGAAGGCACCTACATACTCTTGTAATTATAAAGAAGATATGACTAATAAGATATCCTCAATACCTCTCCTAGCATCCACTCCCTCTTCACGCTAATCGTAATCTCTATACCCACTCACGTGACACCCACACTCTTATAGCATCTATTCTCTCTCTTTTACTGTCGCTGGAGCTCGTTTCCTGGAATGCACTGACACAAATATTAAAACTGCTACTCCTATCAAATTCTTTCAGCATAAGCCTGCTCAAGGTCTGCGAACAAAGTCTCGATCGTCGATTTAAGGGGAAATGTAAGGATACAGTAAGAATGTGTGTGTAAAATAAAAGTATTATTATTATATAAATGTATTTAATCTCTATAGCTACTAAATATTATCAGCATTGACTTTTAGACCAAACGACATTAGGTCAAACGACTTTTGTGAATTTAAATTTTAGGCCAAATGCCTGTTGCGAAGTTAATTTTTAGGTCAAATGACTTTTTGTAAAATTAATTTTTAAAGCCATTTATTCAAAGTGTTTGTGTTGTCTTTAGAAACATTCGTTATGATTAATTGTAGTGGTGTTACTAGATGGCGAGGGTGTGTAATGTTTAGTTAAATAGTATGTACTACCGTTTCAAAATACATTTGTCTTCTCTCAATTTACTACTGCCCAACGTATAACAGCACGTCCATTAACCTGTAGTACCACTTTTGTATGTTGAACTTTTTGCATTGTCAAAGTTTTGTACTAGTTTTTTTTACCGTTTTGCACCAGAAATAAAAAGTTTTGTACCCGTACCCGTTTTGAGTAGTTATCATATAAATGTCACCACTCCATGTTAATAATTTTGTATTATTTTGAATTTTGAACTTTTTTTCAGTGCTAAACTATATTTTATTTGTTTTTCTACGTATATTTGTTTATTAATTTTGTTAAATGAATTAATCAACTATTAATTTTTTTATAATTATATTAACTTAGGGTTTGGCCAAACTGACAAGCGTGCGTGTTTCTTTCCCTGGGAAGTTATCATCCTGTAAATGCTTCTGTATTTTGTATTTTTACGTTTCATGGAGAATTAAAAAAGACCAACTACAGAGTCATAAAACTCTTTGTATTTTTTGCACAGAGGGTTTTATTGCTGATATATATAAAATAGCGTATTAATTGAAATAAATCGTGAGAATGCTTTGCTAATTACTAGGAGGGAAATTAGTATATACTTTTTAAACAAGGAACTTATTGTGTGAACATAACCCATGTTGTTAATAATATTACGGTAATAAAAATAGTTACACTGTTTGAAAAAACCCTACTATTTTATATATAATAATAATAATAATAATAACAATAGCGTTAAGGATTTAGTAAAAACCATAGTTTAAGTTTATATATATATATATATATATATATATATANNNNATATATATATATATATATATATATATATATATATATATATATATATATATATATGGCCACTATGATATCCATTGGCTAAACTTATTTCATACGTCACTATTAAATACATTTGTTAATATAATAGATAACAAAAAATATGTTCAAATAGAGTTAATAACATTGCTTTAGTCCAGTAACTTTAAACAAAAATCGGGGTTCACATCAGACAAATTTAAAGTGGGTGGGTTGAATATTGGTTTCCACTTTCATTTTGCCTTTCTAAATAAGTTGTCAAAAGTCCCCATCATTCGATTGTACGCATAAAATTTTACCGCGCGTAAACGGTGCTGAAAATGGTGTTTTGCTAATTTCTTCATTTCTATTAACTTTATGATCATGAGATATACTAACAAGGAACTAATATCGGAAATTTATATATAAAAAAGGTGGTATAGTGTTTTGTGAAATAGTGATTTTTTTGTCTGTAGAATTAAGATTAAAGGTTTGTTGGTGTAATGCTGTATGTAAGAGATATGTCAATGTTTTTTTAAATATTGTAACTATCTCACATCAGTTGTGCTATATATATCCAGATGAAACAATTAAAAGTACTTTTTACTTTCCGAGGATACCCAAAGGTTTTAATTCTACATTTTAGGCCAAATGACTTTTGTGATGTTAGTTTTTAGGCCAAATGACTTTAGTGAAATTAAATTTTAGGCCAAATGCCCTTAGGCCAAACGCCTTTAGGCCAAATGACTTTAGGTCAAACGACTTTTGGTTTTATTTTTAGGCCAACTGCCACGTCCCCAGGTTATTTGATATCTCCATGTTTGCGGTTGCCATATTTAAAAATATACAATCAAACTATTTCGGATCTAGGCTCAGAGACGGAACGACAGAATTTTATAGAAAAATCCACTTTCTTGGGCTCGCATTCACATAAAACGTAAACATTCATCATGATCCTGTAGGCGGAAATATTCATAATTACAATACTTTTTAAGTATATGAAAAATTAAAATGTAGGCCTACTTTGTTCTATTGAAATAATTTCAAATAAGGCTTAAGTTAAAATTAATCTATTATATTAAGAGTATTCAATCTAGTTTTAATGGCTGCTATAGTTTCATGATAGCTTCGTACTAAATAAGGTATCATAAAATTAATAATGTATTTAAAACATAATTACGTAATTATATAGTATTAATATTACTTTTAAAATACTATACAGCTTTATCTATGTTTCACAACTAAAGTGGGGAGTTATTTCAAAGATAGCTCTGGAGCTTTCACTAAGAGGTTTTAAAATTTTCCAGCTTCCTGGAGACTTGTGAGCTAGGGCTAAATTATGACATCCTGTCAAACGTGCAATCCTCTTATTTGGATGATGGGTGGAATGAAATTGAGCCGCAACTTTCTCATCTTCTCTTTTAATTACTTTAAAAACTAATTTTTTTTAACTTCCCCTGGTTCTCCTCTTTATTACTCATTTTTAGTATATCAGTTTTAAAAGTTTACTACTTTTTTTAATAGTACTGTACGTCCATTAGAAAGTTATTAAAGGCTTATTACCTTACCCATTGGTTTCTTGGTCTATTCATCAGGTTTTCATTAGAATGGCGACGGGGAGGTTGGGATTCGATTCTCAACTGAATACACTTACGTGGTAGATGTGTGATTTAACACTGTGGTTTCCCATACCATATCAACGCAAATGCGGGTATACTTACTAGACTGCTCCTTTTTCAAAAAAACACTATCAGAAGATTGGATTTTGAAAGCTAGATAAATATATACTGTATAATGATGAATTTCAAAATAAAGCATATAAGTGAACAAATTTTGGAGTGAATTAATGTGCGTGTAATTATTATTTTGATTATTTACTTTAGAGAAATTAATGAAAACTTTAAAATGTTTCACCTCAATATTATTGATGACCCAAACTCAAAGAAGTGGGTTGTACCATATTGTTTGTCCTTCTGTTTATATGAATATTTGTCTCTGAGGCTACAGTCGAAAATAATTTATGTATTTCGTTCAAGCTTGAGGTTATGCGGACATCCACGAGTAGATATCTTAATTTTAATTTCAACTTTAAAATAAAAAGTAGTTTACTGAGAATTGATTTTTGAACATTTTGAAATTTTTAGAAAATACCATTGATGATTTGGTTCAAAATATAAATCTTAGGAGTGTTTGTATAATTGATATTAATGTGTACGTAATGTTTTATGAAAACAAATTTAAGGTTATTTTTGAAATTGTTTTTCAGAGAGAATATTATTTAACAATAGCTGGCTTACTAATGGCCAATTTATTTTAAACTTCTCTCAAACAATAATAGACTATATGAGAACGTATGTACGATTGTGTCGTACCTACTATCACGACCCTTAGATTTTTTTCTTAAACATATTTTCTATCTCTAATGTCTGTGTAAACCAGACGGTTATCTTGTAAATATGTTTTGATTTTAACAAGTTTTTTTTGTTATGTATAAAAATAAAAGTTAAAAAAAGTTTCAACCTTATTTTAATTTTTCTTAAGATTTTCATTTTATCGCATAAATATCTCTTTCTTTTTGGGCTATACTGTACTAATGAGCTGTATCTATTTATTTTTTACTCTCTTACAAAACTTTTTTGTACTTATTAATTATTGTTTAAATTGGAAAAGTTCAAATCAAAATATTTTAACAGAAACATAAAATGTTCTTAATTTTTAAACGCATCCTTAAGCGGTATCATAGGGTGGGTATGTGGACTAAATATTAGGCCTAGGTGGTTGCCCAGAGATGTGAAATTTGGGGTTCAATCCCAGCTAGGTGTAGTAAGAGTATTTTTCTGAATGGTACCCCACTATATCTTAACACGCAAATAAGAGTTTATTTATTCTAAGCTATACCCTCCTCATATTTTCCTTGTTAAAGTAATTAAATACAGAGAGCCCGGACGCCTAATAATATGCTATGGGGAACAATATATATATATATATATATATATATATATATATATATATTCATACGTTTAATCAAGTAATCTTCAGCCATAACTTTTGATAGGTAATATAAATAATGATACAATTAATAAATTAATATACTGAAATGTAATTAATATTGACCACAAAAAACTTTTCATTTTCTAACATCTCTTTGCATTGTTATTACAACACCAATAGTCATCAATGCACATACATTATAGCACTTGTTTATGTTAATTAGTTTTATTAATTTGAGACCAAAAATTATAGCATCTTAAATGTATTCCTTCTGCCCGCTAGCTGAGTATTTCCTTCCCGCGTTCATCAAATAAAGTTTATTTTTTCCGGTTGTATAAACAAAGATGTCCTGACAAAGGACTCTCGACTCCCCGAGACGACGAACCTCCCACGAGAGTACCAACACTACAGAGTTTACATTCCCCTCTCTTGCCATTAAGACCTGCGAGCTCTACCAACTTAATATAGCATTCTTTAAGAGAGGAGAGTCCTGAGAGGATTTAACATTCAGTAGGAAAACAAACCTTTCTTTTTCGTAGATATTACAAAAAAGAGTGTTGACAGTATGGTGAAATAGCAGCGGGGAAATGTGTGTTTACTTGGGGGATTAGCTATCGTTATGTACCCGCGTTGGTGGTCATATGGTCTAAGTCCCTAAGCTCACAAAATACTGGTTTAGGACGTCAAGGTCCGAATCTCGGTTGAGTTTGGTTTTCCAAATTTAAAGTTGTTCTTCAAACAAGACAGAACTTTTTTTAAATAATACATAAAATTTCTAATTTAATATTTGGGTGTACGTAGCTAGTTTTGCAAAAAGGTTTGTAGGCACACTTGATTCCCAGATTATTATACATATAAGTATATTGATTACGAAATAAATATATAGCTATTATGTAATTTATAGTACCGGCGTTAGTCTTCTTTAGTAACTTTTGTTCATAACGGTGAGGTCTGGGCTCAAATTCCACCCGTGTGTGTAGAGGAAATCTTTTTATAGATGGTGGGTGTCCCTCTCTGCCACCATATAAATCTAGGTACATTTTCTAGCCCCTAACCAGTTAGTATAAATATGGGTACATCCCATACGTAGTGTACAAATAAAGAACTATGGTTGGGCTAGTCACGTTTTGTTAAACATAGGTTGAATATATTGTTATTATTTTTAATACTTGTCAACCCTGGACGCATTTTTTTAAATGTTTTTTAATTCTAATTTTTTTAATGCGTCACGTATCGTGGAGTAATGATCCTTTGTGCAATAAAATTGTTTATTGAGCTATATTAGTTTTGAACGCCAAAAATTTAGGAATATGTTACATAAGTGGTGATTAACTTAAAATTATATCAGTATACAGAAGTGGTGTTCCAAAAGCGTTATAACTGTTCACCAATTTTGGTAAAAATTGGTTTATTTGTTTTTTAATATTTTACCCATTTAGAAAATGAAATATGTAGTAAAAATGCCGCAAGGGAGGCCTAGAGATGCATGGGAGGAGTAGATAGAAAAGTGTTTAAGTGAGAGGAGAAGAATGAAAGCAATTATAGGAGGAAGAATGATGGAATGATCGAAAAAGATGGAAGCTTATACAAAACTGGCCCAGCCACAGGCTGGAAACAGTTGATGATGATGATGATGATGATGATGAAATATCTCGGTATACAAAATCTTGCTATAGATCATATTAATACTTGATTTGTGTGTCGTAAGTATTATTATAAGAGTACCGTGTTTTGTATGTTTCTAAGTGCTTTATTACTTATTGTGTGTCAATTTAGTCTCTTACTTAAAATATGGGCTGCAAGAACTAAATAAATACTCAATATTAATGTTATGGATCCAAACAAGCTTGGTTGTAGTAGCTAATTCACTACTTTGCCTGTTATTGGTTGTAACTTTAATATACAAAGAGCATTAATCATCCCGGTTCTTACACAAACGTTCATATTGAGATTTGGGGAACCCACTTCGGTCGCCGCGTGGTCTGAGGTGGAACTCTCGCAATTGACTAGACTCCCGATGACGGGGAGATTGTGGTTCTATCCCGGCTGGGTGTCCTAAGGGAATATGTATCCGAGGAAACCTCGCGCTGTTAACACAAGCAACCACGTCAGCTTTTTCTTCAATTATACAGGGTGTTTCCGGGTTAAACGGCTAAACTTTGGGAAGTTGTAGTTGATCAAAAAACTAACTTGTATTTCGGAGGTGTGCTCGTTTTAGATTCCTTGACGCGCAAACATCAAAATAAGTTTTTCTGCAGAGGTCCTCGGCATCCTAGAAGATGGGTTGGTTGTGCTGGACCTGTGCCTTTGCCTCCACATACACCAGATTTAATGCAATTTTGTGTGGCAGGAGGTAGGGAGGGGCGCTCTCAAACAAAAAGTGTATTAAGTGCCTGTTAATGACCTTCAATCATTGCCGCAAAGGATAACGCAAGCGTGCAAAGAAACAACAGTCGCACAATGTCAGTCAGCCACTCATTCTGTCATTGATAGTTCCAATGCTTGTCTCCGGGCTTGAGGTTGTCTATTTGAACAAAATAAACAAAATATTTTATTTAATATCTACCTATTTTGTTTTTAGTTAGATGTTGTTGTTTTCGGGAAAAGGAATTAAAAACGAGCAAATCTCCTAAAGACATTTTGAATTAGTTTTTTTTTTCGGCCGGAGTTCAATCCTCGGTCGCGGCAAAGATTTATCTGATTACCAAACCCTTCCTTCACCTCTGACAAGACATGTGGGGAATGCCAAGCCTCCCCCGTGGTTCGGATTCAACTTTAAACTGTAGGTCCTCCATTTCATCTCACAATCACCCTACCATTACACATTAGCGTAAGTGCGTATAACCCGAACGGGTAGTAAAGACGCGGTGCTAATAATAATAATAATAATATTAATAATAATAATTAGTTTTTTGATCCCCTAGCACTTCCCAAATTTAGCCGTTTAACCCGGGAACACCCTGTGTACTACGTGTATGTAATATCAGATAACTCAACACATTTAGGTTCCAATAATATTTTACCCACCTCGGTGGCCGTATGGTCTAACGCGCTACTCTTGCAGTATACTAGACTGCTGATGATGGGGAGATTGGGGTTAGAATTTCGGTCGGGTGTACTGAGGATTTTTCAATATTGCTTTCCACTCTACCGCCAAGCAAATTCGGATACACTTAATATAAATATAACTTTTCCTCGTCCCTAAAAATATTAGCGTAATTAGTACATAAGCGTCTAACTCGAACGGGTAGTAAGCTGCGGTGCTAAAAATAGTTTATAATAAAGAGTCGATGAGCATATCTGATTTAAATTATACAATTAAATAAATTAATTAATAATTAACCACTCCCGTAACTATAGCTTACAATTATTACCGTGCAACGCGGGACATGCTATTATCCGGCGATCCGGGAGCCCTTTAGATCAAGCGCTGACTCCCCTAGCAGCTGTCTCCCTCTTATCCGGTACTCCACCGCCGTCTTCCATGTGTTCACTTCCACTTCCAGTTTCTTCATATCTTTTCTCAGTCCACCCCACCATCCGGTTCTTGGTCGACCCAAATGTGTCCGGCCATCTGGTATTCCTTCCAGTAATGTTCTTGGTCTCCGTTTTGGTTCTGTCCTAGCGACATACCTGCCTGTTGGGTGTCCGAAGTTCCGCTAAGAGGTTAGTGTTGTCGGAGGCCTTCTAACCTATAAGTTAAAAAACAAATTATTTCAAACCTCAAAATCATAATATTATAACTACCTTGAACCCTAAAGTGTAACATTATAATAAGTCACTAAGCGTGGTGGATTGATTCATAAACGCCTATCGTCATTGTACCTTACTAACTTGACACAATAATGATATATTCTTTAAATTGAAAAATAGCATATAGACATGGGGATCGAACCCAGACTTTTAGTGCGTTAATGCTCTAATCACTGAGCTATCCAGGAATACTTCCATACTCAGGGTCATTACCTATTCATATTTTAATGCATATATTAGTTAATAATAATAATAATATTTAGCACCGCGTCTTACTACCCATTTGTGTTATACGCTTTAAGTACTAATTACTCTAATGGATTAGGAATTGGGAAGGTTGAATAAGAGGAAGTGAACCCGCATTCGCGTGGAGGGAGAGTGGAAAACCATTTAAGAAAAACCACCCCCAGTTCACCCGACCGAGATTCGAACCTCGATCTCCCCGTCCTCAGCAGTCGAGCTCAACACGACAAGCGCGGTAGCCAACTACGCCACCGAGGCGGGTCATATATTAGCTATTGATTGATTAGCTCAGTTATTTAAGTCATTAATAATATCTAAGAGCTATTAATAGTTAATTTAGGCCTAGCCACACGGATCTTATAGTCTCTAGTATTGTGGTCCTTTGTATCGTTTTGTTCAACTGTGTTGTTGTTGTTACAGATGGGAGAGCTAAAGGTGGCGGTCACACTACTGGCTGTGACAGCCCTAGTGCTGCTTGTGATCCTAGCAGTATGTCGCTTCATGGGACTGTGGACATGGACCGCGGCGTGGATTTTCTCCAGTCGAGAGGAAAAAGTCGGACTCACAAGATCCAAAGGACACTACAACGCCAACGGATATCTAGTGAGAGAGTTTATATTTTCTTGGTTCTACTAAATCCTTACTATTTATTTAATTAGATAACATCCGTAGTTTAACTGTATAACGGTCAAGCATATTAAATGTAACTACCAGTGTCGTCTCGTGGGTTCCAAAAGTGTGTACGGTCAGAGTCTAATTTAATTAATAATTATTATATTGCTTTTTGAACATGTGAATTTTGGACATGTATCAAATATTGGGAGTAAATTAGTAATTCTCCATCCATCTTTCTCATCCCTGAAGTTCGTTTTCTAAACAACCTGCTGATACTGCATTGCAGGACCAAGAATAGCTATAAAATCACTTTATTTTTATGGTACATCAAGTTTTTGCGTTATTAATTTTTTTGCAGCGTTATGTTAGAAGAATTTTGAACTAAAATAATATATTTACGTTTTCAAATATTTACGTTATATCAAAGTTAAATAATATTCCTCTTAAGAGTAGGGCCATATTCCTTTATACACCTCCCTCTCTCACCCCTACGAGCCATCCCTGGTAGATATGTTGATCTCCAAAACGTTTAATGGCACCAATAAATAAGTGCGGAGCGCCTTTATCTTGGACACTAAATATAAGAGTCACTAAATATTTAATAAATTATATCATGGATGGGGAGGGAAGTTATTATCAGAAAAATTAAGAAATAAGCTTTTAAAATCGCAACGTGGGAAACCATCCCAAAGACACGTGGGGAGGATTTTATCCTAGTAAAGTCCTTACCTCCCGCATCAACGTGGAGAATACAAGCCATGAAAAGTTAATGGTTGCTCTAATGTCTGTGAGATGAGTGTGTAGAAAGTGCTCTCACGTTAAAGATACAATTATTAACTTCATAGGGGAAAGCTGCAATGTGTTAAGATGTGTGCGGGAAACTCTGTTCTTGTTTATATTTGTATATTTAACTATAGGGGTATTTATTTGTACGTGCTTCACAACTTGGTACCCACCCAGGCTATCCGGATATTTACAGTATGGAGTAGTAGTTGTAGATGTAAAATTTAGTGGAATTGTACCTGCATTTGCGTGAAAGGAGGGAGTGAGAAACAATTAGGGGCCAAAACACTGGAGTACATCCAGCCATGACTCCCAAACTTTCAGTTACTTGCAAATTAGACAATATGAAACTGACGCCATTGTTAATTATGGTTTAATTTGAATAGCTAAATTTGACAAGGTAACAAAAGAGTAAAATCACATTGTAGAATAACAATCCATAGTTCACCCACACTGGTAGTCAAAGCTTTTAAGGCGTCAAGATTGAAATATTATGAATTGTTGTTAAGAAGGTGGGGATTGAAATACCGGTTGGGTGTATCTACTGGAGTTTTTTACTTAAATGGTTTTCCACTCTTCCTCCACGCAAATACATGCAAATTTGCTCAAAATTATATCTTCCTCTTCCCTTCGTATTATATAGTTAAATGACGTGGAACAAGTGTACACTCGTGTCAGGCAGTCCTTAAATTACGTAAGGGTTTTGTGGGGAGGAGGGCTCAGCATTTTCTAACGTTTTATTACAAGCTGGGGAGGGGGGTAGAATCCAGCTTATGGAAACATTTTGCTATCAATGTTTATGGTAAGACAAAATATATATTAAAAAATTGTCATTGTCAATTAATATATTATTATCTACGATATTTCACTTGTATTTAATTTATGTATGTGTTACATCTAATTTTACTGAAATTCAAGTATTTTAAGATTTCATAGGACTCGCTTGATTACCAATCCCAATGTCTAAAGTTAATTATAACTAAACGATTATAATAATCTAGTTTACCAAATAGTAAAAAATACGTGAGGTAGTGGAGGGTAAGAGCGAGGGAGGGAGGGAGGTAAGGCAGAAAACCTTACGATGTCTTACATGTGGGGTCGAGAATCATCAAATGAAACCTTTCGTCAGTTTATTGATTCAAGCTGAACTAAGTCACCCAAAAAATCTAATTGGGGATGATCAAATTTATAACGTAATTGTGACAGCACATTAATTTATTATACTTTTCTTTTTAGTGATACCTATTTTAATTGGTGGGTTTGGTAACTGATTAGTCCCATTAATTCTAGGAGCACCTGATATAGCTTTCCCACGAATAAATAAAATAATATTTTGACTTTTACCCCCAACATTAATAATACTTTTAGCAAGTATATAAGTTGAAAGAGACGCGCGAGTCGTGTTGAGCTCGACCGCCGAGGACGGGGAGATCGAGGTTCGAATCTCGGTCGGGTGAACTGGGGGTGATTTTTCCTAAATCGTTTTCCACTCTACCTCCACGCAAATGCTGGCTCACTTCCTCTAATTCAACCTTCCCAATTTCCAATCCATTAGCGTAATTAGAACTTAAAGCGTATAGCCCGAACGGTTAGTAAGACGCGGTGCTAAATAAAAAAAAGTTGAAAGAGGGGTAGGTACAGGATGAATAGTTTACCCACCCTTGCCATCTACTACTATTGCTTGTACGGGAGGATCGGTTGATATGACAATCTTCTCACTACATTTAGCCGGAGTATCATCGCCCCTATTCTGCCTGTCTATGGGCGCCAGTCCCACTCAGCTTGTGGTGTGTTTGTCTGCCAGGTACACTCTGACTCTGACATTCATCTGGACGCGACGGGGAGCTTCAAGAGATTCGAACCCGTAGATCGTGACTTCAAGGTGGCCATCACGACGAGCAGCCTCACGGCGGGGTCCTCACCAGGCGTCGTGGCCACCCCTATCATCCCGCCACAACCTCTGAGACCCGCCCCGGCGCCACCCCCATCCATACCACCCCCTGTGAAGACGCGCTCAAACACGGAGGTCATCCCCAATCCAATACAGGTTAGTGAACCGACTGTAGCTACAGTAATAACATGGGGATCTGAGGGCCCAAATGTTGGTAACCGTATCGCAGGGTATCTTATCTCTTCAAAACGACAACAATAATTCTTGTCACAAAATTTTTCTTCTCCCTGTTTGGAACCATTACTCGCACTTAAAGGGGTAGCAACCCAACTACTCGCCCATAATCCCCTCGGGGTTTACAATAAGATACTGATATACAGAGTGATCCAAAAGTCGCGCAACTTTGTTTTTCCAAGGATATTTCTCGAAGAAGAAAATGTAAAATTAACATGTTGTGTTTGTTTATATATATGGCAACACTGTAATGTTAGCTGGGTGTTGTGCAGACTGTGTGACCTTGAGACATACATTAGGTCTAGCCAGTTGAGTTACAGCATTTGAAAGTTTAAGATGAGTTTTTCACGAGCAGAGCTAGTATTCATTTTAGAAAATTATTTTAAGGCCATGGCATGGTTTCAATTATGTGGTTATGTAAACAGTCAGAACAGTAGGTTTTGGAGCTCTGAGAATCCACACGTTTTTCATGAGGTGCCTTTACACAATCAGAAGATTGGAATGGGGTGAGCAATTTCACGTCGCAGGGTGGTGGGTCCGCTTTTCTTTAGAGAGACTATTAATGCTGAACGTTACAAGGAATTTTTTATGCGGTTTATTGCATTACTGGAGGTAACAGAACGTGATTGCTGGATTCAGCAAGATGGAGCTACTGCACACACCGCCAATTCCACCATGGCAATGCTGGTTGAGTTTTTTTTTGTGATAGTGTGGTTTTTAAGGGTTGGGGGCCACGTAGTTTCCCAGACCTAACACCAGCTGATTTTTTTATGTGGGAATACTTAAAACAGGCAGTGTATGAAAACAGCCCTTGAACCTTGGCTGAACTTCAAACCAACATTGAGAAGTGCTTTGTAACCATACCCCAGTCAATGATCCGTCGTGTGTCTAGAAATATGGTTAAATGAGTGAATTTGTGTTACAGAGGAGCATAACACTTTCAAAACCTTCTGTGATTTCCTTATGGTGTATTGTTTGGTTTACATTAGATGTATATATGATATGGCACAAAATAAAAGTTTTTTTCTTTGGGTTGCATGACTTTTGGATCACAATGTACTTTATGGCTTTGTTTTCCGAGGATTACCAAAATATAAAACTTTATTTGGCAATATTTTCAAGTAATAAGCTCAAACCAAACCTTATGCGAGTTTTTTTTATTGTCACCGCGTCTTACTATATTTTCAAGTTATACGCATCTATGATAATTACTCTAGTGGAGTAGGTATGAGGAAGGAAATAATTTAGAGGTAATCTATCTTCATTTGCATGAGAGAAGAGTGGGAAACCATTTAGTAAAAACTACTCAATGAACCCAAACGAGATTCTAGCCCTTATCTTCCTGTCATCAACAGGCCAGTCTAACACAAGAATGATGCCTTAGACCATTTGACCACGGATGCATGGGTTTTCTGAGAGTAATGCATTAAGTATTTCATTTAAAGAAATAAAAGAAACCACGAGTGAGAGTGGTAGAAGTTTGATGGTAGTGTTGCGCTGTTCATTACAGGTGGCGCGCCCCGTGGTGGAGGAAGTAACCGCGGGACTAGTGCCGACGGTAGACCCCGACTCGTCAGCCGGAGCCCCGCTGCCCACCGCCCTTCAGAGGGCCATGTCTTGTGACTCTGTGTGCTCCGACACTTCCGTGGTGCTGGGGGACCTGGAGGAACCTAACGTCACTGGGTACCTGTGTGTCGGGCTGGAGTACGACAGGTGAGAAGAACAGAAATGTTTCATATGAGTGTGAATACTGGCCGCCAGAGCTGAATAAATTATAGCGCAACAAAATAACTGATATAAACTTAGTCTAAAGGAAGGTAGAGTTTAGAGTAAAGGTATTCGAATTTTTGTGGAGTGGCAAACTATTTACTAGTAGCTCTGTGGACAGTAGACCTCACTAGCTCCATTCAAAAAATGCTAAGTACATAATTTTAAGATTTATGTCATGTTATTATCTTTACTGTAGTCTTAAGATTTCTAAATAGATTTCAAATTGAAAAATCTCCTATAGATTGATGCTTGGATTTGAAGTTTGGTTTCTCCTTGGTGATCGAGTTATATAGAAAACAAATTATTACCATATTCAATAGTATCCTATATTGTATTCTTACAGAATGCCCATTATTCACGCGATTCAATACAACAGTCTAGAAATATATATTGTTAAAACTTAAAAAGATTCCGCTCGAGGCACTAAATGGATTCCTTAGAATGTTAAATTCAAAACACTTAAGATGAGCTATTTAACGGTTGGCATCTTGAAACGGATAACCAGACTGAAAAACCTCGTAAATGCGTTGTTCGGAATGGCTTGAAAGAATTTCTCTGACGAGACAATCTTGGCACTGAAAATTGTATGACATTCAAATTAGTCTTATTATATGAAGTTTAACAGCTTGCAAAATTAAAGGATTATGTCAGCCTTTAGTAGTGGTTTCCAATTATATTTATGCGAGAAAGGAAAGTTTATCTACCATAACATTTGTGCGCAATTTTATAATAATTTTGGGATAATCTAGCTCATTATTCTTTGTCATCATGTCATTTCTATACTTAATCTGTAGTATTTATGTTTTTTTGTGAATTAATATTAAAGTAGATCTACTTAACACAAAACTAACCCGCTTGGGTGGCCGCATGGTCTAAGGAGTCAATCTCGAAATAGACTTAATTACCGATGCTGGGGATATCGGGGCTCAAATCCTGGTTGGGTGTACTGAGGGTGTTTTTTTTACTAAATTATCTTCCATTCTCTCTTTCTCTCCCCGAAAATGTGAGTATACTTCTTCCAAAATCAACCTCCCTCATCCTTAACACATTAGTACATTATATCCTTATAGCCCTATTGGTTAATAAAACGTGGTGCTAACAAAAAAATTGTTTTTACCACCACTTTAGTAAATTATTCATAAATTTTGAAAAATGACACTTTTATACAGAGCTTGTATATAGTAAATTTTGAAAAATTACACCTACACTAGGGAATTGATGCCAGGACCCTTGGATTAGTGCACCAATGATATACCCCTGAGTTAACCCTGTGCACGTGACGAATCTTGGATAGCTCAGTGGTAGAGCGTTGATGCACTGAGTCAAGGGTCCCGGTTTCAATTCTCTAATCTAGGTGTCATTTTCCAAAATTTACGAATATATCTGATGCAGCTATATCCGTACTAAGGATAATTTTGATATCCCAAACTTCGATGGTAATGTACAGTTAAAATGTGCAGGCATAATATGCTTTCTGTAAAGTAAATTAACATCACACATTACAAAACGCAGATAAAATCAGTTGCGTGTCATGGAATGTGGTCAGGGTAAGCAGAGTTTGTTAAACCTATACCTGTAGTGTTATGTTCTCACTCCTTCAGTCTCTCTCTGACCGACCATATAATAGCCTCTGATCTACACACCCTACAAGGGAATGTATTTTAGTTTATATCTGACTCATTAGTGTTCTAGTGAGGGATGATTACAATTCACAGGTACATATAAGACTAATCACGTAGCCCAGTTGGTAGTGTGTCTGTCTACAAAGCTAAGGATCCCGGATTATATTCCTGGACTGTCCGAAAAATGTATCATGGGTTAAATGTAGGTTTCACCTTTCACAGTGATAAATTAACGACCGGAGACTGAATGTTGTGTTTGTTCTAGATTTAAGTTAGTATCTAAGTTATTTTTTGATATAATCAGGTGGTTTGGAAAGTTCAAGTTAAATACCTCAAATAAATTAAATGAAAAAGATTAATCCTGCTTACCTTGGCAACACTCCAAGCCCCGCCGCAAGCTAAAATCATACGGATTAATGCCAATTTGTGAAATAATTCGCCACAAGTTTCATTTCTTTGATGTTAATAACACGAGTGTGATGAGCTTAGAGGTAATAAATTGCACAAAGCCTACAACCTTTACTCACTATAGTCTATTCAGTTAGGCATAGAATTCCACTAATCAAAACCAAGGTCACATCGTATTTAGGGACAAAAACTATTAACTTGCTTAAAGTTCTCACAAAGAAACATCTGAGAAAGTTCACGAAACCTTTCCATTAGCCGTTTATAAAGTAATATGTGGGACAGATACTACTTAATGTTGCACACAAAAATTATAAACATGATTCTCTGCAACCAAATATATTAAGGTTGAATTTAATCTTAAAAATAAATGTGAATCTTAAAACCATATTAAATGCAATGCTTAATGTCTATTTTTAAAAGGGTAAGGGAGAAAGATTAATCAAATAAAATACTAATATTGTTTAATTTAACACTATAATAATATAATCTTTTGTGTCTAGGCTACATCATTCGTAACCCAGTAGCTGAAAGATTAACCAGTACTAATGTACCGTTTCCCAGGGGACGCCCAAATGTACTAATTGTACATCCTTTCCTTGGAGGCACTTTCCATGTCCATATGAGATTATATAAAGGTGATAGTGAGTATGAGGGTGTGGAGTCAGTGGAAACACTTAAACCTAACTTAAGCCAGACACTAGTTACAGTTAAGGTACTTCCCCTTTAGGTAAAAATAACAAAGTTACCAGCTGGGAATCAAACCCGGAACCCCTAGGCTCGTAGCAATTTTCATTGACCATTAGAACACAGACACAGCTAATTTTAACACTGATAATGGATAATAGCCGTTCACACGAATCAATCTTTTTTTTTTTCGTGCTGTTTTAGTACCCGTTCTGTTTATACGCATTCATTAAATACGCTAATTGAATGGGGATTAAGAGGGTATTATGAAAGTGACGCATTAGACCATGCAACCACCGAGTTGGAATTAACACTTAAACAAGAGGAAGCCTAAATGCCAACTCCGACTCGCCATCGGCTGTGTTTGTGAAATGTCTAAGTAATCGATTATCTCAAACATCCATGGCAGATTATGATTTATACTACCGGTATGTGTGATCAATTACACTGAGCACAGGACGAAACCTGGATAGCTAAATGGTGGAGAATTCGCAAGGTAAGCTAAGCCAAAGAAAGGCCCCGAGTTTAATTTCAGAGTTTGGAGTCATTTTTCAAATATATTTCATAGCTTAATTTAATCCAAGCAAATAAATATTAAGAATATTCTTAATTTCTTCCAAAGCTTTGGGCAGACCTAAAACCTATATTACACGATATTATAAGACAAGTTTAGGGGGTGCTTTGGAATATCAGTTGGTGTCATTCAGGTATTGGCACTTATTAACCAGTACGGCCTTTCTGAAATATTTATTTTAATAAGTTTTAGTGTCAGCACTATCAGTGTATTAATTCATCTCATGAAACGTGATGGAAAGATAAAGAGGAGTTAAAAAGAACCGCACTAGTATTCACCTGAAAACAAGATGGAAAATCTAGCTGATTAAGCCATTTATGTTATGCTTGAACAACGCTCAACCGCCATTCTTTCTCCATAATAAACGTCTCCAATCATCTCACCCAACCATACATGTCCCACCCGTGCTAAACGCCAGAAAATTACTGATTGAAATAAAGTATATTTATTTTAGTTGTGATCACTAAGTTCTTTGACCCTAAAGGTTGATATTTGCGACTTGGTTATAAGCTCTGCCAGATGTAATTTGGTTTTATCCCTTCTTTTGAAATAGTTACCGACTTACAAAGTATTTCCCTAGAAAAATTCTGGTGCATTTATTTACACCTAAATGCCCATTCTTATCTCCTTAGAATAGAACCCGAGCTTTGCGTTGCGCTTGCTATATAAAGATAAACTCACCAGTCACTTTCCATCCGATTGCGAACCATCAAAACGTGATCTCCACCTCTACACAATATTTTTCTATTGATCTTCTTCTCTCTCCTATTTCCCTTTTCGTTTATAACTGGGGCCGAACTCCTTTATGGAAGGTGTTTGTAATGAAAATGGCTGTAGAGAGAGGTTTCCTGCATTTTAGTGTA
The DNA here is from genome assembly GCA_902151425.1 of Timema shepardi. NCBI lineage: Eukaryota > Metazoa > Arthropoda > Insecta > Phasmatodea > Timematidae > Timema > Timema shepardi. Next base: position 82,182 of record CABFVX010000452.1, read on the forward strand.
GTGATCATCGATTGCCAGGATCCGGTCTGTGGCCTCAACCTTCAGAACACGGGACGTGGCTGTGCATGCTGATTAGGAGATCAAGAAAAACAGGAGGTATTCTTCTATCTCTTCAATAAGTAGAGGATTAAACCACCCATAGCCAAACTAGAAAGTACCTTTAAAAATTTATTAAAATATTATTACTAGTTATTTTCATTGTTTGTGTTAATAATTTTTGATGGGTATCATAAAAGCTATCATAGCTGGATCACCATAGGACTAACCTCCTAGAAGATTTAAAAATAATTGAAAACATTGACTAAAAACTATGATTGTCAAAAATTACACTCTCAAAATAATTCATAACACATTGTTTGGCGTATGAATACACAAAATTATATTTAATAACTAAGTTGTCATATAAGATTCTTTCCAAACCATTCCATTCAGAGCTCAAACAGATGATCAGATCGGATAGTGTTTGGAGCTAAGCGCCTCAACGCACTCAGCTATGACCAAGGCCCGTATCAATGGAATGAGAATTGGCAGCACTAGCTTGGTTTGTTGAACTAAACATGTTTTCATAAAAGAGGGCTGGACCTAATCATAACAAAAAGTACTAGCTCGGTAAGCAGACATGCTACCGACTGAGCAATGGTGTCGGACCTTATTAGTACTGTATATGTATGGGCTAGGCCGTGATATTTATATATCGGTGATTACCATGGCCATGATTGTAAAAATCGGTGATTTTTACCAGTGATTATTCACGGTGACTGGTAGTCACGGTGTTTTGTCGAATTATATTTTTTCACGGTCGCAGTTTGTTGCTGTATTGATATTTTGACCCGGTCACTGCTCACTACTATTAGTAGATAGAGACAAAGAGTCCATACAATATTGCTTTATAAAATGTAAATTATTATGTTTATTAATCTCAACTACACCTGCTGTATAGTAAGTATGTAATTATTATGTTTGGGTTAGAAAAGTAAATTTGTGAAACACCCAACATGATACTGTATTGAACAGGTTAATAAGATAAGAGTCCACCGCCACGAAGTAATTAAATGGAGGCTCTTTTTTAAAAAAAAATCGAAACATGAGAATTAAGGACACGACCGCTACTGCCCACACGTGTGGGTCACCATATCACCAGACGCCAACCGATATTTTGTGAGTCACGATAGTAGCTTTCATACTGGAATGCTCAGCTGTTGCCGTCTGGTGAGAGTATCGCAAAACACCAATCACCGATATCTCAATCACTGATACTTTTGATCCAGTCACTGGGAGGGACGTTGATCAGGGAGTAACGGCGAAAAAAATCAAAGTCACTGAAATATCGCCCATCTCTAGTACTGTATCACTTGTAAAAAAGAAAATTAACAATGATAAAAATTTATGAAAAGGAAATGGTTCTTTAGCACTTAGATCGAAACAAGCACCCGTTAAACGTCATTGACCCAAAATAATATTACAAATATATTAATTATCACCACCACAATCACCCTATACCCTGAATAGTCAACCTCCAACATCAATGTTTAAATAAGAGGCCAAGAATAATCGATAGCTGTCACCACTGAAAACACATTCCTGACATTCATTCAAGGTCAAATGAAGGTAGCGAGAATCTCGGCGCCTGCCAAATTCGTGGAGGGTTTGAAAGGGCAAAACGTTATTTTACACTCGTCTCGTTGACGACGTTTTAGCTTTCCAGAAGGTACTAACAATCTTCTGGACAGATTTGCGTATATATACATACAAAAATACACCAATACCCACTTCGGTGGTCGAATGGCTTAAGGCATCACTCACGTGTTGGACTGGCCTGCTGATGACGGTAATATTGGAGTTCGAATCCCTGTAGGTTCTACTGAGGATGGTTTTTACTAAATGGTTTCCCTCTTAGGGATGTGGTATAGAAAAAAAAGTATTGATACTGTGCTTTTTTAAAGTATCAGGGGGAGGGGTGGAAATCGATACCGTACTAGAATCGAAAGAAAAGTATCAGTAGCATTAAGTATCGGTATCCAAGTTTTAATTTGGAAATTTTCTTTATCAAGTAATAATTTCAACTTTAGCATACTAATAATAATAATAATTGTATTTTAATATTTAATTAAACACTGAAAATTTTAATGATTTAACTATATTATACTATATTTATGTATATTGCGTCTTTTTATGTGTTGGAACTTGGATGGTATGATATATAGTATTGTGTAGTGGATATTATAAAAGTTAACATATCGGCTCTCAAATGTATATGAAAATGTAGCTGATGGAAAGTTATTTAATAGCTAAATATGATTAGTAATATATTTTTTCAATCTATATTGAATCCTTCTTTAACCTTAGTAAACATTTAATCCTAGCATGAGGTAAAATAACAAATAAAATTGTTACTTTCGATATTGATCCGACACCGGAGTGAGAGTACTAATATCAGTAAAAATATCGGGAAAACGGTACCGAGTAAAAAAAAATGCTAGTATCAAAAGGAAAATATCGATATTAGTAAAGTATCGATACTTTTCACATCCTTAATCCCACTCTCCTTCCACGCAAATGCGGGTAAACTATCTCTAAAATGCTTCCTTCTTCATCCCTACCCCATTTAAGGCCAATACACACAGAATACTAAGCTAGGATAAGCTAAGCTGTGCTGTGCTAAGACTTTGTCAGTTTGGTTTCATACTCATTGCTGAGCTAAGCAATGGTCCCACCATTCATTACAGAATCCAGTGTTGTTTCTTTCTGGTCTGCTCCAGTGAAGTTTAGTTATGATGGCGTTCTACCAAATGTCTGGTTTGGGTTCAGGCTATAGTACTGAGGAAGAAAATTAGCTGCTGTTAGCAGTTGTTTTGGAAGATGAAGAAAATTTAGGAGCTGGAGGTTTGACATGTTCAATTAACGCTACGACCTTAATATAAAAACATTTCTTAAATATAAAATTATTATTATTATTAGCACCACGTCTTACCCTTAGACCGCCAGGTCACCTTAAATATAAAAGCCAAATAGAATGTTACTTAAATACATGTGGAACAAAGTGAAAACAAAACTTTAACACTTCTCTAGTTATTTTCACCAAACCAGCACCGCGTCTGTTCAACACGGAGCCCAAGCTACGTTATGCGCATGCTCAACGTAAGATGGCTCAAGATGGGAGATGGAAAAATTGCCTGGCCAGCAATTGGGAAAAAAAAACATAGCGCGGCGTAGCGAGGCATAGCCTAGCTTAGCTTTCTGTGTGAGCCAACACATTTAAATATATGGTCAGCTATTTTTCTAAAGAGTTAGCAGAGCAAATCTTAGCTTAGCGTTAAGGGGGATTCCCACAGAATGCTAAGAAAAATAGCGGACCATATATTTAAATTTGTTGATTCACACAGAAAGCTAATCTGTGCCTTGTTACGCCACGCTATGTTTTTTTTCCGATCGCTGACTAGGCAATTTTTCCATTTCCCATCTTGAGCCATCTTGCGTTGCGCATGCGCATAACGTAGCTTGGACTCCGTGTTGAACAGACGCAGTGCTGGTTTGGTGAAAATAACTAGAGAAATGTTTGTTTTGTTTTCACTTTGTTCCACGTGTATTTAAGTAATATTCTATTTGGCTTTTATATTTAAGAAATGTTTTTATATTAAAGTTGTAGCGTTAATTGGACAAGTAAAACTTCAACCTACTAAAATTTCTTTTTATTTCAAAACAGCTGCTAACAGCAGCATATTTTCTTCCTCAGTACTATCATCTGAACTTAAACAAGACGTTTTATAGAACGCCATCATAACTAAACTTCACTGGAGCAGACCAGAAAGAAAAAACACTGAATTCTGGAATGAAAGGAATGACCATTGTTTAGCTTAGCAATGAGTAAGAAACCAAACTGACAAAGTCTTAGCAGATGACAACACAGCACAGCATAGCTTAGCTTAGCATTCTGTGTGTATCAGCCTTTATGTGTGTACCGGCCTTTAGAGTAATTATAATAAATTCGTATAACCTGAACAGGTAGTAAGATGAGGAGATAAAAAATGACATGCGTGGTGATTCGAAGAAGAAATTACGTTGGAACATGAATATAGTTTTATTGAAGATTTAGTGGTAGACAGTAGAACTAGTAGCACTTATTCAACACTTTACCTCGTTCTCACACACTTCCACGAATCCTTGCAGACCACCATGATATGTAAATAACACTTGGATGATTTCAAAAGCGCACAGGGGGGAAAAAAAACTTCAACTACATCACGTGGCAACATTTCTAACGTGTATTGTAAACCACCCCCTTACTGTTTACATTAATAACAATAAATAAACCTTCAGGGATTTGCATTCTTTCAACATCCTGTAATGTTCTAAATAATAATCAAAAACACATACAATAATACATAATATTATCAATGAAGCAATATTATTACATAAATGGTTGAATAATATTGTATTTTTTGTAAATTTATCCAAAAAATATTACAATTATGTTAAACTGTTACAAAAACATTGCTTACTATTAGAAAAAATATATAACAAAATGTTGTAAGGCATTTTTTATATTTTACTTTATTACTAAATTACTGATTACTTACTTATACGTTATTACTGTTTTATTTTATTTTAGACATGTGATGGCAACTAGCCAAACCCTTTACGTCATGACTGATGCCGTTGAGTATTCACAACAATCCTGCATGACGCCAATTAAAACTCTCTTTTTCAGAAACAAAACTTTTTTTGAATGTTTGTTGTCAGTCATCATACTACGCAGCAGAAACTAATTGAGGAATATTTGAGAGGATCCGACCTAATTACCTTTAATTTTGTGGTATGATTAGGTTAGGCTAGATTGATAACTGGCTAAGTTACGAAACTCACGATACTTGTAATTTCTGAAAAATATTTGTATTGTAGTGTTGGGATATGGGGCTCAGAAACAATTTCCCGCTTCTGATATACTCCAAAACAGGTACACAAATTAGTCCTGTGCACTTTTAGTAAGTAATTGATACAGAGAAGTCCCGTGTCTTGAATCACGCGGTAGCACATACTGAACTAAGGGTTCAACTTTGATTCCCGTTAGGGTCAGAAAATGTATTATTGATTAAAATGGGGGTTCTTCTTTCACGTTGGTGAATTGAGGGTCGGAAGGTCCAATCTTTGGTCTATTTTAGTTTTAGGTTAGTTAGTGAGTCGTGTATTTATATACATTGGTTAATAAGTTATAAGTTAAGTGTTAAAAACAAACACTATTCCAAATTAGTTAGTAGGTCCTGGGTACGTTCAATTCTTCCTACTCCGAGATTCTTGAAAAAGCTCAGACACGATAGTCTGAGGAAAAACTCCTGGTCCAGGGTGTTTTTGAAACTACTACTTCCACCGCCCCCATTGGTCACCTGGGACTACCAACCAGGGAGTCGAACCAGAAACAAAACCAATAACCAAAATTAACAGTTATTTTAAAGAATCATAAACAAAACAGGAACCCAAGAAGTAAAGTACTTAATAACTGGAATCGATATATATATTAGGTTAATAAAGGTTCTTATCGGTTATTAAAGGTTCTTATTATTTATAATCGCATTTAATGCCCTTCTTTTAGAAACTTAATTTCATTTGAAAAATATAAAACTCTCCCTTTTCTCAAGAATTTTTTTTTAAGTATATTTTTATCCTCCAACGAATTATACAAGTATCAATGAGCACATAGCAGTAAACACTGATAAGTTCAGATTCTTGAGGAATGATTATTGTTACATTGTGTAGAGTTAACTCATTTTACTCTTTAGGCTAAGGGCTAAGTAAGATGTATTTAGCTTTGAGTGACAACAAACATATCTAAGAAACGTGAGTACTGATAAATAAGAAACTGCCCAGTTGTACAAGCAGTCAAAGCTAAATACGAAGAAATTTATTTAAAAGTTATATTTCTAAAAGTTAAAACATTTAAGTGGTTGTGGGATGGACAGTTTGCTTGGAGGGGTAATGCTGAGATCACAATCAACTTAATGTTCACTTAACTTTGATGTAACGTATGACTTATAGTCAGCCAATCATATTGCAAGCAAAATCAACACGGCTATTTAGTACTTCATTTTTTTGTTTTGTGACGTCAAAAGGGCTATTTAGTAACTACTTAATTTTTTATAGTTTTTTATAAATATCTAGTTTTATAAAAAATTATGTTTACAAATATTTTATTGATACTAAAACTAGTAAATATAAATTTTAAGAATAAGAACCTAATTATGAACCGAAAAGAATAAGAACTTTAATTTTTTTTTAACCAGAATCCAAACCGAAGCCTTTAAAATTGTGTTTTGAGAGTCGGAACAGTAACCAGAACCGACAAGTATTTCAGTTAAACTCCCTGTTACCAACCCTTTCCTCCACATGCTCAGCGCTATCCTGATCGATGAAAGAGCGAGCGATCTCCGAAACTTCTATTTATAACTGTTCTGGAGTCTGATCAAGGGAGACAATATCTACTTTCTCAATCTACGAGGTAGAGTGTAAGTATCAGTATAATGAAACAGAATGCAACCATGTATCCTCGGGTATAACAATATAAGTATATAACACATACACTTTTTCATCATTACAACCTCTCAAACAATTAGTTTAGCCTAATTGTATTTAGTATTTTATACTATTATTTCATATTAATTTTCGCGTATCTATGTCAGAGCATTGATAGATTAACTACATTTAGACCTACTTCGGTGGTTGAATGGTCTACTGCAGTGGTTCCCAACCTTTTTTCACTTGCGTACCCCTTGGCAGCCCATTTCCATTAATTGTACCGTTATTTTTAGCAAAATGTTTAGTTACTACATTAGTAGTTATTTCTGATTTACTGGTTGCAACTGAAAATAAATTGGCTAGGAATGGGATTAAAAACAATGTGATAGTAAGCTGATTACAGAGTGCATACATTTTTACATTCAAAAAGCAAAAGTTACCATAAAAATTGATACATTTAATTTATTTATTACTTTATTAATAATAATTACAATAACTATTTTATATTTTAAATTTAAATAATTTTCTCAATACCAACTATAGAAGAAAACACGTACTGCCCCTCACCATATTGTTAAGTTAATTTAATAACATTTAAATGATATTATGTATTACACTGCTGGCATATGTATACCCTGATTTTGGTTGGAAGAACAGTAAAGAAAATCAAAACATATTTCTTTGCGGCCAACATTGATCATATTTTATTATATTATTTGTTTTATTTGATAGGCATTGATAATATCTATCAAAAGTAAAATTTGCAGATGACGTGACTTTATGTATGAATATATTAACATTGTTTTAGTAACTTTAGTAAATAACTTCTACTGTTCTTCCTACTAAAATCATACTATAGCTCTTTTAGCCACTATTCGAATAATGTTACGTACCCCCAAATGTCCTGGCACGTACCCCTGGGGCAACATGTAGCCTACTCCTCGTTGGGAACCGCTATTCTAATGATCACCTCGTAATATACTAGACTGCCGATGACGGAGAGAACGTGATTCGAGCCCGATCGGGTCTACTGAGGGCGATTTTTCCTAAATTGTTGTCCACTTTCCCTCCAAGAAAATTCGGGTCTAGGTTAATTTTTTGAAAACAAATTATTCAAAAGTCAATTTATCGAAATTAATTCACCTAATACAAAACCATCTAAAGTGATTTTGTTGAAAGTCAATTTTTCGAACCATCAATTTTCTGAGCGATATGTTTGTCGAAACCACATTTTGCAAAAATCAATTGCCCGAAAATTAATTTCCCGAAATGAATTTACCAAAAATAAATTTTTTGACAATCAAATAATCGAAAATAATTTTTTTGAAGAATCAATTTTGTGAACTGCAAATTGATTTTTTTTTTTTTCAGAAAATCAATTTAGTGTACTCGCAGTTTTCCGGAAGATATTTTATCAAGGACTATTTTTTCAAAAATAGTATCTATTGAAAAAACTATCGAAAAATTCTATCGTAAAACAAGTTTTTCAAAAATATATAAATCGAAATGTTAAACTTTTTTTAAACATTAAAACAACCACAACGAATTCATTCAAATGTGTTCTATAATTTTTATATTGATTGGTTATTTGTTTTAGTAGTTATAATATTACTAACACTTCCAAAATAACTAACGTAAACAAGTTTTCTCAAAATTTATTTTTCGTAAATCAATTTTGTTAATCTATGAATGCACAAACCCTCTTTAAAATACTTGATAAAATAATCAAAATAATTTTTTATACTTCAACATAGCACAACTTAGCAAATTGAAACAAATCTATTGTTATTTTCACTGTTTATTTATTTGAATGTTAATATTTTTTATGGATGCAAACAAATTAAAAAACCTTGTCAAGGTATTAAATTTTATTAAAAACTAGTATTTGCACATAAACTAGTATTAGTACCCAATGTTGTGTGAAACAGCTCGCAAATAGTCACAAACGTTCCCATGTTGGGCCCAGCCATTAAGAATTCACCTCAACCTTTCCATGCTGTTTCGGTATTTCTTACGTTGACGAGGTGGTTCCTGCCCACTGGTGTACTGCTCAATTCGCACCTCATTGAAAGACACTTCCATCTTGATTACTGAGATGAATTCCCAAATACTGGGATGGCTTGAAGAAATATTTTGTTGGAACTCTCTGTGCCATCCTTATATATTGTTATTTGTCTTGGGTAGCCCCTGATGAACACTATCATAACAATTCCAAATTTGGTGTGTGGTGGCCCAAACGAAAATCTGGATGACCGACCCACACATCTTCAAAATAATCTATAAATCCGCTTGTGCTTCTAAGGGCAAGACATTGCTATTGCACAAGGAATCAAAAGTGTCCACGACTTCCTCAGTAGGAATATACGCAAGAGCGGATAACATGCGAAGCTTTAGTGAACAATCGGCATCATTCTCATAGCGTTGTTTCAAACCATTTGTTTGAATTTTGCGAAAAAATACACTGTAATCCAAGCTCTAGAATTAGAGGGATTCAATACAAATAAAATAAAATTTAATGTTACCAAAAATTTTAGAAAAATAGGAGTGCGAAGTGTAAAACAATATTATGTTTTTGTTGTGAAATATAGCAGGGTACACAACCCATCTCCAACGCACGCCACTCACTCCTAGAAGGAGGGTAATATCACTGTCCTCCTTCAGAAATCAATTTAGTTTTAATACGACGAGGTCGAAGGCTAAGTTAAAAAGGGCATTAAAATTATACATATCTAAACCTAAGGATAAATGGCATAACTAGAATAGTAAAAAGTTCAAGTCTTAAAGAAACTTTGCTTTTATTTCAGCCAACATCTTATTAAAGAACATATCACTTCTTTAAAGAATCTAAGCATATTCTTTTTTAATACAATATCTGTAAAAGCTGAAGTGCAATAATAACAATCTATGATTATTGTTTTTACAAGAAAACTTTCCATGAACATACGTGAATTAACTTTTAATGCCTAACATTATCAATATGGCGTATGACAACATATAATCCTTTCAATGTCTAGCATTATAAATATGGCGTATAACACCATATAAACTTAAATGAGATTTCCCAACAATGACCTATTTTAGTGCTAGTCAAAAAATTGTAGCTAACAGCATTAAAGTTCTGTGGTTACCCCATTAATGATTAGCATACGCATGACGTCTCCACAAATAAATAACAAAAACTTATTACGGAATCCTCCAAAATTATATGTCATACTAAATAAACTTAGATATCCACTTATTAAAGTTAAGGATAATTCCTAACTTTATTATTAACTTTCCTGGCCTAAATATTATTAACACTCTGCCACATTCAATAACTATGAAACATAACTCCTAAGCTAGATACATAAAGTTAAATATATGAGAATAATTATCAACGTCACGCATTCTAACAACTGAATAGTTAGGACCTAATATTATAAAATAACTTCCCAATATGGATACTAAGACAACAAGCTTTGAAAACACAATTCTTAAAGTTAAATAATTGAATCAAGGTTGATAAGCACGATTTAACTAACATTAGAAAAAATTCAAAACTAACATTAAAAAAAATTCCCCACATTACTTTTGTAGTTTAAGTAAAGTCCTATTTCCCTACAACCCATGCGTAACATAAGTGAAGTTAAACTTAATGTTTAGTAAAACGAATGAAGATTCATATAAGATATAAATAACAATATATACACGTAAAACGATCAAAAGGGAATTTAGAAAGATTACAATATTTATATTTGTGCCGAAATAGAATTTCTCCTTACATTGTATAAGTATGTCCTTGAAGCCTACGCTTCGTCAATGTCCGAGCCTAATCCAAGAGTGGTCTCTATCTTGATGAACAGTCTTTTATATGGTGCAAAACTCATCGAACACTCGAGACGGGATTACACAAGGGTGGGGGATCACTGAGTTAAAACACACGGAGAGGGGGGAGGTGCGCTGTACTAGACGCGTTGATAATCTTCTAGCAAAGCCTCAGCGCTTCTATGCTTTTCTAGACGTCCATGTTGTTATTAAGACAGGTGGTGGTGGTGCATAGTGGCAAAATGCAGCACTAGGATCAGCGCTCTTAGATGTTTCAATGTTGTTATCGTGTATGTACGTGTTGTTCTTTCCGCGTGCTCGTCCGGTTGGTGAGATTGGGTAAGTGATGTTTTGATTGACTAACCCAATTTAGGATACCTTGTAGCAATAATTGCTACAACACTGGTAAAAAATGGAAAAGACAGCCACGATTATTTGTAAGAGGATACTCATCCTACAATGCATTTATCATTTACATGTCAAAGTCACTCATAAAGGTCCGAGGGTTAAAAGCTGGCTCTAGCTCCTTCATTTTTCTTAAAAGACGAGAAAAAGTTCCTTGTCTCTTGTCCGTAAAAGTGCATACACAAGTGGGACGGAGTTTTTTGCATCAGATCCGTGAGTAGTATACAACTTCTCAAATAGTGGTGAAAAAGTCTTGAAGGTTCCGTTAGCATACCAATGCTCGGAACGTCCTAGAAGCTGTAAGTTTCTTCGAGTAGGAAATTTAAATATAAGATGATCTTGGGATCTTGAGTCATACATTAAAAACTCTTCTCCATTTACAGTTAGCATGTATTCATCAGGAAATACAATATCGCGACGGAAACTAGAAACAGATGGACCAGCAGTTGCTTTCATTCGAATATTTCTTCTTGTTTGTTTCATATCCGGCACACTAGGTAGTTTTGCATTGACACTTTGACTAGCTCCACTCGAGATTGAAGCTAAGATACAAGTTGGTGTATCGCGGGTGATTTTTGCTGTGTCACGGATATTTGTCATTAGATTCTCTGCATCCACATGAGCAGCGTCCCCTAGATGATTATGTTCATTTTTCTTACTTAAAATAATACTATTAGATTCTGTTTTGACTCGCACACCACGCTCCACACTTTACACTTTGAAATCTTTCACACTTCCAATAAACCCTTTCTTCAACTTGCTTATCTTTGTAATATAAATGACCTTCAAATAGGAATTTACGTCTTACTTTTTCCCTCATCACAACTTTAACGCCATAACAATACTTTTAGACTGAGAATAAATTTTAACAGACCCTTGTATTAAAGAATATGGAGCTTGAATGAGCCTAATGGAATGTGTCGAGCTTCCTCTCCACGTGGATACAGGAAGGGGAATCATCTACCCCTACGCTCACCCCCATAGAAGGGGGATTACATACAATACCCTACAGTAGTTTTCTAGGAAAAGTATAGTTGGTTTAAAGTAAAATAATAATGTTATAATGAGCAGCGCACTTTAGCTTGCGTTAAGATTGTAACTGTATTACAAGAAAAGAAGAACTACAAACTCAATCTAATGGGAGTATACTCACCACCTGCCTTGCTGAACGTAAACATTGGAGCACACGTGCCGCGACATCCTCTCCCTACAACTCAATGCCACGGACTAAATGGAGACACTGCCCAACGATCCACTCGTGATGGAAGCCCCGCCCATAAACAAAGTGAAACTGAAACTTGACCAGTGTAGTTTCCGGTTCCGTATAGATAGTTCTCCGATATTCTTGTAGCTCCTAGAGTCGCCACTATCCGTCCTAAGCGCTGCTTGTCTCCCCTCTTCCACTCCATTTTCTCCCTCCCTCTTTCCCTCTCTCTCTCTCTCTGGGCATGTCAGATATTTGTGTGGATTATATATTTCGATGTATCTTTTCCGTACGCATTCAAACGCTGGCGCCGGGGGCCACCTCACTCCTAATCCCAAGAAAAGAAAATCCTACCCCAACAAGCAACTCTTTACTACCCTTGCCACCGCCGGACTCCACTGGGACAACCAACTAGGTCAACCTTCTAGCCAGAGAATAACGCTGGCGCCACTGGCGGCCCCAGATGGGGAATGGATATGTAACCAACCACGTCAAACCTTATCCCTACAGTCAGTTTAACCTTTCGATCCTTCCCGGAAATCGACTCATGTGATATCAACATCTCATCATCATACCTTATACACACCTTCCCACATCCCAGTCAAGAAAATCCTCCCCATATCCCTAGGCCCAGCGCAATCATTCAGTATCACCAATTTCACCTCACAATTAATGAATTATACAATTGTAATGTACAAGGTATTAAAATCATTCACGAGGTCAGGAGTCACGATAGTGACTCTATACTCGAACAAAAATATAGCCCTGTCGCAGGCGGCCTAGATTGGCATAACAGTCAATGTAGAAATGTCCTGAGTCGGGCTACAAAATTATACACCTGTAGTATTCTGCAGGCTCATTTCATCTGTTTCATTTCATCTGGTATATAAGTCCATTCACGAGGTTAAGAGTCATGACAATGACTCGGTACTCAAACAACAAATCAGCCCTGTCGCAGACAACCTAGTTTGGCGTAATTGTCAAGTCTGATGTTCTGATTCGGGCAACAGCCGAACGGCGCCATACGCATTCATTGTATCACTGGCTTACTACAGTGGCCCCATGGCTTCTTTGGTGCTGACTGACAGCTCACAGCTGACAATTGATGGCTTTGAATAGTTACCAGACCCAATTATGTATCGCTACACCAAACCATATGATCTGTAAAAACATATGTTTAGCAACTGTCACTTCTTACATTCAAAATTTAGGTATATACCCAAAGGTTGACTGTCAGAAGTCAGCTTTGAGCTGTCAGTTAGCACCAAAGAAGTCATGGGACTACTGTAGGTGAGAGCAGATTAAGCTTGGACTTAATTATATTCTTCAAAATTCTCTCTCGGTTATATTATGGGGAACCTTTCAAAATTATTGTTTTCGGAGTAATTAATTTAAATTTCTATTATGGGATGGGTTTGTTGCTATCTGCGTGGTTAATTTGTAACCACGTATCAATTAGTATTTTTCGTATTAAGGGGAACTTAACCATTATCTTATGCAAGTAACTTCGGTTTTGCTGCTGGGTGGTTTGCGTCTATTTGAGCTCTTGCCAACTGTCTGAGTAGCAGTTGATGTTTGTTGGGAATATTATGAGTATATTTTACTTAGGCAGTTTAAGTTAACAGATGGCTATGTGGGGACCAAGCACTTTAATTATTATATATGTGATTTTTCTTTAACTGTTATGCTATGCTATGTTATGGTGGTGAAACCAAATTATTACTTTATTGTCTATACTTACATTTAGTCATGTGGGACTCTAACTATTAGCGATATGCTAATCAAAATTATTGCTTATCACTTAATGTCTTTGAACGTCTGTTTTGGTATTATTTGTATTGTAAGATACTTCCATGAATAGCATTTATTATGTACCTAAACTTCAGTTACGTTAGCGCGTACGTATTATTAGCGCTTGTGTGTAAGGCGCTTAGTATATGATGTTGATATTGCGTTCATTGGAGACTTTAATTGTACAATCTAAAATACCTTATCCGTTAGGTAGCGGGTTAATTATACTTGTAAATTGTTACTTTATCTCAAAAGAGATTATGATAATACAACCTAGTGTCATCCGGTGACTATGGATATAATAGATAGAGTTTAATTCCTATTTTGACCTTTGAGTCATAACTTCTCGATTATCCTTAATGGTAGCTATAGTTGTCTCTCACCTTAAACTTAACTTGACGAGTATACTAGTCAAACAATATGTTTATATTGAGTTCTAGTCATATTTATTATAGGGTATATTCAATTATAAATCTTTGACTTTGCTTGCCTTGGGTGAAACCTCGGCCATTGTAATATTATTTGTATATCCTCTAACTTCAATATGTCTAATAAAATACTGTTATTCTCTGGTAACTCATTGACTAGTTTTTACCATGCTTCCAAGCAAGTTAAGGTAGTTACAAGATCAAGCACAGCTTAGTAAAGTATTTCTTAATATAATTTTTAAATTATTTAAAATGAATAAGCCTTACATAAAAAGTTAGAATTATATTCCACTTCAAACTAATCGTTCGAGAAATTAATTTTCGGAAACCTCATTTTTGAAATATTTATTTTGAAAAATAGATTTGAGGTAGATTTATTTTCGAAAAAGAAATTTTCGTAAAACTTCTTGCTCGAAGAATTTCTAGATAAAAAAAATATTTTCACCTAATTGATTTTCGAAAAACTTATTAGTTCGAAAAATTGCTATGTTAAAAAAAATTCGAAAAATAAAACTTCGAATAATTGAATTTCGAAAAACTGATTTTCGAAAAATGGCTATTCGGTAAACTCGCCGGCTACCGAAAATTCAGGTATCCTCATTCTAAATTCAACCTTCCTCATGTCTAATTCACTAGAGCTATATTTATAGCCCTTAGGGGATAAATGTCAAATCAACCGGTTTTAATTAATACTACTTGTCCTACACTTGTCCTAATACTTGTCCTAATACTTGTCATTTTGACTTGTTATACTCTCACTAAGTGTTTAGATTGTTTTTCAACACGTTTAACTATCAGACTGGTATACCTACATTTAGTTATGTCATTGAGGTAAGAATAGGTATATCTTATAGGAAACGTACCTTCATTAAAGATGAGGGAGAGTTGGGAAAAAGCTTAGATATATTCGCCCTCAGTACATCCACTAGCGATTCTAGTCCAAGATTCACGGCCACCGTAAAGTGAGATTCAATAGGCCTGACATTTATCCCGCGTGCTTACAATGCGGCTGATATTTAGGTTGAGATATACATACAATAATAGTTATAATAATAAGATATCATCGAGTATTAAAGCAAAATAAACAATAATGAATACATATTTTGCTGACACCACCCACTCTAAAAGAGGACAAAGTACTAGTAACTATTAGTAGCGGTCGGCCAATCACCAAGACAGTTGGGTGGCTGCAGCCACAGTCGCATATTAGCATGTTCTAATGCACTCTGAAGGGGAGCAGGAAAGCAAATTCCAACACCTACCAACCAATTGGCCACACCGTGTGGTTTCGAATTCTAAAACAAATGAATTGTTGCATTTCGCTATGTTTCTGAAACAAAAAACAACATATTATTTTTAATATTGATGGAAAAAAAAAGTATATTGGGTAACCGAGTAAGAGTTTTTAGAGTTATGTGCGTAGACACTACTCTATGGAGGGCTGGATGAGAGCCTCCCAAACAACTGTTTGACACTTCTCGCTTATCCGAGCAGGGCTTTGGGACGTCGGTGGCAACCTCCGTGGCCGATGACGTAATTCGCAAGCCCCTGAATAAGAGAATTGGTGGTGCTGGGAAGTATGGTCAGACAGCCTTTCGACTGCGTCAGGTGCGTCGGGAGTTACGTCTCCACCAGCTGCCCTCTCCACGACTCCGCTACTAGAGCCGTGTCGTCAGCATACAATGCCAACTTGGTATCTGGGGGTTTAGGAATGTCGTTTACAAACAGATTGAAGAGCACCGGACCTACGAGGGAACCCTCTGGCATACCAGCCCAGATGCTTTTGACTTGGGAAGTGGCGTTCTCAAAGGTTGTGGAGAAGGTGCGGTGGGATATATAAGATTGTACAACTTTAACTAGATAGAAGGGTAGGTTCAGGGAGAGTAGTTTTAAAAGAGGACCTTCGTGCCAATCACGGTCGAAGGCCTTTACCAAGTCGAGAACGATAGCATCAGTCAACCTGTTGAGGGTGAAGTTCCTCGTGACCTGCACCACGAGGCGGACTAATTGGTGAAACGTATCATGTCCAGCCCGAAAGTTGAATTAATCGTCCACCAAGATGCCCACCTCACGAACATGTCGGGTCAGTCTCGTCAGCAGAATTCTCTCGAACAACTTGCCCAAACAGTCGAGCAAGCTGATTGGTCGGTAAGACGAAGCTAGGGCCGTGTCCTTGCCCAGTTTATGAAAGCAGAGGACGTTGGAGTCTCTCAGTGACTCAGGAACAAGATGGCGTTGAATAACTCCCCGAGGAAGTTGATCGCCTGCAAGGGAAGCTTTCTGAGGACCACGTTATTGATACCATTCCATCCGGGGGGCCTTGTTTAATCTTAGAGCGGCTAACGCTCGTGATATTTCTGTCACCCCCGTGGGTTCAGGTTCATCCAAGGGTCTGTAAGAGACCACACCGATAACCTGAGACACATGCTCAATATGCAACAGGTCTGAGGGGTTGTCAGTCGGTACAAATTGTGCCTCTAAGTGCTCAGCGAGAGCATTGGCCTTCACCTGGTCAGAGCTGGCCTCCCCATTACGACCTACACTAGGTAGCCTTGGTGCGGGGATCCGCATCAAGTTCTTCGTCATTAGCCACAGGGATCTGTCCTGCACGCACAAGCTCTCAATCTTGTCCTCCCAGACAATGTTCCAGTATTCTTAGACCATCTCGCAAACCGCATGGACTTTACGGCTCCGATTGGCCTTGTCTATCAGGTCCCTCGAGATTTTCCAAGCCTTCCTCCCAGGTAATTTGGGAGATCGCGCCAGCCCTGTTGGCCCTGAAAGTGTCAATTCATCACCCGAAGGTGACTCGCGCTAGCTTTGGCCAGCGGCACGATCGACTTCGGGCTTGTGGCGAACCATTTGCCACCCAGAACGAGCTCCTTCCAGACCGAAGGAGTCTTCAGTCCCCGTTAACGGAAAACTTTGACTTCCCCTGCCAAGACTGTCTGCACAAGCCTGCCGCTGACGGTGGATTCCCCAACGCTCGCCGACAACTTCTTCTTGATCGGGGTCGGTCGCTTCCCAGGCCCAGGCTTCTTTCAAAGCCTCATCCAGCGGCCCTCTGCCAACCCCAACGTCAACTCCTTTTTTATTCTTCGTGGTGGGCTTCGTCCGGACGTAAAACAGCAGTCACTCAAAACGCTCCAACAGCCAAGTACACGTAAGGGAGGTAGGATGACACCTTGCACTCCCATGTGGTGGCTGCTCCATTCATCGAGCTTATATAGTTGGGTAGAGGGATAGTGACGTCACTGCCGCACGGTATGAGGATGAACCACGTGATTTTGGGCAAAGCTAGGCTGCCAGTGGGAAAAGTACAATGGTGCTTGCTTGTTGTGCATACGGAAACTCCGAAAGATATATGAAGAATGGGCCAGTTTCTTTTCACAGGTACGAACTACTAATAAATTACCATGAAACATGTTTTCCAATTACAGGAAACTATCTGGTGTTAGATCAAACCAATATCTTGCATTTTTCCATTGACAAACCAAAATTGCGACAGGGTTGTTATAATTTCATCTAGCCCAAAAGCACCGACCTGGGTTTAATTAAGAAAAACTCACTTTTAAAAAAAAATCTATATCCCACTTATTATATTTTGTATACAAAGCAATCGTCTAACCAATTAATTTTTGAAAATGGTTGCTCTATTTCCTTTTAAAATTTATGAACCCCTCTCCCCCCCCCCCCCCCCCCCNCTCACTCTATTTAGTTACGGCCACAATAGATTAAAATAGAGAAGGCTGGTATCCAAAGGAAATAATTATATGAAAAAGTAAAACATTTTCAGGTTAAATAAATATTTGAATCATTTATTCAAAGTAAAAAACAGTGTTAAAAAAACAAGTTTCATGTCTTAACAGGTCTTACTGAAGTGTGTTGGAAAACAAAATAAATCTTAGCAATTTATTACATGCGCAGTACATTTCAAACTTTTAAGGAATATAATTATATTATATAAACTTGTCTAGAAGAGACCAATAAAATATACACAGTATTTTCTATTATCTAAAAAAACTTTTCGAAATGATATACAAGCTTCTAATTCACCACAGTGAATAAAGATAAAACAAAATTAGGATCAAAAGTTTAAATTACTAAATATTACAAAAATTACAAGGAGCTTAATTAGCCTCTTTTAAATGGTTTGCAACGCGTCAGATTCACACCTTTGAATACAGACAAAACCGTTTAAAATGTTAGAGAATAAATTTAAATGTAAATATCGCACCAGATATTTACTTAACGTTTTAACTCCTAACAAATTATACAAGATCACAAAGAGCTTAATGAGCCTCTTTTAAATGGTTCGCAACGCGTCAGATTCACACAAGTGACTACAGACTAAATAGGTTTAAATTTATGGAATAAATTTAATTGTTAAATACCACACCAGATATTTAAATAAATCACAGAGAATTGACTTCCCGACTAAACTTAATCCCTCGCGGGACCATTACCCTAGTCATTTTTAAAGAATTAAATAAGATTCCCACATTTAAATATTTAATATTAAAATAGAAAAACAAATTAACGTTAGAGAACTTGTAATTATGCCTAAACGAATCTGCGAATATTAAAGTCCAAAACCATATTAATCAACAAAAAATAGGTTATTTTAACATTAACTTCAAATACTTCAAAATAACAAAAAAAGAAACATCAATTTAAAGAATTTAAATGACTGATAAACACAAAAACAAAATTTTTGTATTTAACCTAAATATTTCAAGACTTAAAAAAGAACCAAATAATGTGGCTACCTATTTAAACCAAGAAAATACAAATATACTAGCATCCATGCGGCAACAGGAAACATTAAGTACTTCATAACAGAATGTACTTTTTGAAATTAAAGTTTTTAGCAAAACCTTACCAATGCCTACACTGATATATCTCCATAACAGACTAAACCAAAGTATTTAAAAAAAATCAAACCCATCGCAGCAATATTTTATAGATTTGAAACAAAGATAATATTATAAACCATCCTGGCTAGATAATGTGTCCTAGTCCTGAAGAGGACTTCTTCTGAAAGTGGCGAATGTAATAGTATTTGATAATGTCTGTGGTCCCTCGTTATATAGGTCTAGTTGCAGGGTGGAAAGGTGAGAGTTCTCCTTAGTTATTGCGTCACTCACTAACCCTGATTGAAAGGCCATGTTGTTTTCGTCTCGTACGCCAGGTTCTTGTTGTCTTGATCATCAGCCGCTGCATTCGACTAGTTCCCAAAACACGAACTCCAAGACACAAGACGAGCAATTGTTGAGCTATGCTTGTTTGATCACGTACGCCATTCAAGTGGCCATGAATATGAGTGGTCTTCTAATAGTACAGCACGGGCCAATCAGAGCATTTCTGGCTTACTTCGTTGAAGCATCAGGGTGCTGCACAATATGCAGCGTGTTTCGGACTTCTTTCCATTCTAGCATTCGTGGTGAACAGGCTGGACTTGCGCGTTGTTCTACTCCAGGCAGATAAACACGTGAATAGAGACCTATATTTGACATAGTAATATTGCGATGTTTAATAATGCTGGATGTATATGAGTAGGTTATTATTTTGGGTAGTATTTTAAAAAGGCTGGATGGTCTTATTGGTATTTCTATTGCAGGATGTCTATGAATATTTGCTTGTTTAGGGGCGGGTAGTAACAATGTCATATTAGCAGTCCACACTAATGTTACATTTAAAATAAAATTAATTACTTTAAATAAAAATTTAACAGGTATATTAGATAAGCTTCACTGCCTTAACACACTAATACATTCAAGTAAAGAAAGCAACAAATCAAGTCTGCAACTGGCTTTCCATAAATTTGATGCGTGGTCTCCCCTCCCCCGTCCACCTCTTTCTATTCCTTCTATACAAACATGTATTTTTCCAACCTGACAGCTTTTACAGTATTGTTGCTAAGAATTACATTGTTGCATTATTGTTTTCCTTTGTTATGTCTCTTGTTACGCCTTTCCTTATTATATTAAAATTAAAATGGGTTTCACTAGATCCCCAATAAATTTTGATATATTTTAATGATTGGTTAAATCAGATAACACACATACTATCTTTAACTAAACCAAAAAACCCCAATATAACCTAACTGGTTTGGTTTTTTTAATAAGCCAAGTTTTTTTTCAACTCTGATTTAATACACCATTGTCCATTCAGATGGTCCTTTCAGTTGTGATCTGTTGAATCTTCCTTCTTACAATAATTGTTATAACATTGTGGCATATATATCTAGTTTTATCACAAAATGTGTTAAAAACCGTTACCCGCCTCGGTGGCGTGGTTAGCTAACGAGCTAAATTCGTGTTCAGCTAGACTGCTGAGAACGGGGAGATTGAGGTTCGAATCTCGCTCGGGTGAACTAAGAGAGGTTATTACTAAATGGTTTTCAAGATTTTTTCAAACAAATGCGGTTTCACTTCCTCTAAATTCAACCTTCTCAATTCCTAATCAGTGTAATTAGTATCTTAGCTTATAGCCCGAATGGGTAGTAAGACGTGGCGCAAAAATAAATAAATTAGAGACCGTTAATTGTGACAAATGTTTGGACTCAGTTGAAAGTAAATCTATTGTATCATCAAGCCCCATGCTATTGAACCGTAAAAAAATATGGCTTGTTTGAAAATAGCATAGGCAGACGTCATACACATTTGTAGAACTGCAGGAACAACTTTCCGAGTAACGAACGCTATGGGAAGAGTAGGGAAAGACCCAGTGATGTATCTTATTATTTATATTTGTTAGCACCGCATCTTACTACTCATTCGAGCTATAAGCTTATGAACTAATTACTCTAGTGGGTTTATGGATTAGGAAGGCTATATGAAAAAAGGAAGTGTACCAGCATTATTAAAAAGCGGCTCTGGAATTATATTAGTTTATATCCATTTCCAAAGAAAATTCCCTGGGGGTTTGGGGTGGAGCCCCCAACGAGCGAAACGAGTCTTATTACAAAAACCCTTGCAAATATTTTAACGACATAAGGGAACATGATCTTAATTAAGAGCCACTTAAAGATCACCGGGTTCACTCAATATAGTCTGTACAAGGAAACTGTGTAACTGAAAAAGAAAGTTTGAATATTAAGTTAATTATTTAAAAAGTCAGTGAAGTTAAATATTTACTCTAAAGTGCGGTAAATCTATTTACCAAGCAAATACTAGTATCTACTTTTAGCTGGTAAAATATCATATAGGATATGGTGATATTTAAAACTGTATTTTTAGAGTTCTATGACAAGCTAAGAATAACATAGATAAATTAAAATTTGAACCGGATCCGAGTACTTGCAAGTATGTAGGTATAAATAACATTTATGGTATTCAATGTGTTATGTGTATTATTTTAACATAAAGCTAAATATAAAAAATTATAAATATTTTAATGTGGTTCACTGCTATATAATATCATACAATCCTTTACTGTTCTCAGACAAATAGTTTGTTAACACTATTTTTTTTAAATATGTGGTAAGGCCTGATCCAACAAAGGCGTCTCATTAATATCTCAACATGTCAAACCTTTATAATTATTATTATTTTGGTGTTGGCCTATGAAAATAGAGGCTTTTTGGATATAAAACTAATTGTAGTATAATTCTAAGATCACCCGGAGCATAATCACAGCAAAATTAACAATAATTGAGATCCAAATTAGTAAAACATGTATGGGTTATTTTATGCGCCGCTACCGCGCGCCAGCTAGTCTGACCAATGTCACGTGGTCTCCAGGCTGACGGTGGCTTCACCTTTCTATATGCCCAGCATACGCGACGCTCCCTCCACCCATTAATTTAAGCTCGATGGATCCATTAGCTTGCGTGCCGTGCCTCCTTTCCTCTTATAAAAAAATATTGTAACACCACCGGGAATAGGAGTTAAGGAAGGGGCTCGATTTTCGTGTCAGCCCGAAACCTATACTTTATATTGCGTGAAAGTAAGAGAGAGATAAATTACTCTAGATGAGTTAGGGTGGTCCCAGCAAGCAGAAAATAAACTAATCCTTCAACCACCTCACCAAAAGAAAATAATAGCAGACAAAAGAAAGGTAAAAGCTTGAGATATTAGTGTGCATGTTGTAGGATGACCGTTAACACTAATATGGTTTTTCGCATATTACAGTTAGCACTAAGAACACCTCCCCGTCACTAGTCTGACACCTTATAAAAGTTATATACTTTTCAAAATGGAAAATCACCTGCCCTGACAGGGCTCAGCATCAACTTGTCTGGGCTCCTCTAACCCATAACGGCCGTCTCCTTAAGTGTAGCCACGCACATTACATGCGCAGCCAGCAATTTAGGAACCGGTTAAAATTTTAACATTTCATTAAGTGTTTCACATCTTCATGTTATCGCATTGCTATTAAATTTTTCATTTATAAATGTTGACCAATAAAAAATGTTAATATTGAATATTGAGTCTAAAATGAAGGAGATAGATTATTGTTGTACAAATATTTCTCCTAAGAAGTTTAAGGAAAAATAACAAACTTTTGAGAGATTTACTTATATTTAATTACTCTATGACATACAGAATTATTGCGTTAAAACTTAAGTATTATCTCTTTACAACTAAATCTCACAAAAATGTATTAATATATTTGCCAGTATCTCAGAAAATATTAGTTTTATAAAAATATTTTAAATAAAAGTTTTTTATTTTTAATATTACTACCATTTTTCAATGATAAGTTATTTAGTATCTCAAATATTTGTGGAAATACAGAAATTTCCTCTTCTGTAAAGTAGTCTAAAATTCATTTTTATAGGAAAATGGAAATAGCCATTTTATTTTAATCTTAATCAACGGCTAGATAAAAATTGTAATCAAAATTGTTTGGGCCGATTTTGAGAAGATAGGTTTTTTTTTCTTTTCAATTTTTATTAATCTACTCCTAATTCTAGGGTTAAACAGACACACAAACAGATGGAATTGCAAAAACCACTTTTAGGGGTTGAGGGGTAATGAGACGTCGACATCCATCAACATTTAGGGTTAGATTTTTTCACGGTCGCAATACTTTCCTTTAGTGTTCAATAAGTTAATATATATAAAAATGAGTAAAGCTTGAAAGTTATTGGGTTTATAAAAATATGTTTCAAATAAAATATTTGTATTATAAATAGATCTACATATTTGCAATGATAAGTAATTTCATATCTCAAAGAGTTACTGAGATATGATAAATAATAATAATTTACGCATCAGACCGGAACCCTTAAAGACATTTTGTCGAAATATTAAGGGTATCCATTTTGTTTGGAATATTTATAAATGTTCATAAATCAAATCTAATCAAAATCGTTAGAGCCAATTTTGATAAAATTGACGTTTTCTCTTTTTCTCCTTCAGTAAACTACCCTTAATTCTAAGGTTAGATATCCAATTCCAAAAACGCCTTGGGGCAACCCTATGAAAACCCTTTATACCAAGTTTTAGCCCGATAGGTAAAATAGTTTAGGCTCTAGTCGGAGGCACAGACATACAGACAGACATACGGAAATTCAAAAACAACTTTTTCGGATTCAAGGGGTCATGAAATGTCGAGATTCATCAAAATCTCGAGCTTGATTTTTTTGACGATCACAATACTTTTACTACCTGTAAGATAGCGAGAAAGTAAAAAAGTAATATTGTAACAACTCTGTATATGTGTGGGTCTAAATACTTTTGAAAGAATGTATGGTTATCTACAAAAGTTAAAGCACCCACGGGCATTTCTCCTGGTCTTAAGTTTTTCTTAGCTTTCTGTGGCCAGCAAATATCTGATCAAGAGCTGTACGAGGTTATTTAAAATATTTTAATATTTGGGCATTTTTTATATTCCAAACAAACCCTAAAGTATTGAGTTGGACTCATCTAATTTTAGTATAATTTTATTTATAGTGCTAAACATAAGAAGTAAACTTTTTTAATGGATTTGGAATATAATAATGTATCTTTAGCACCACCTCTTTAGGTTATATAGATCTGGAATATAATAAAAATAGATGAAAAGAAACAAGCCTACATAATTTCTCACACCTTATTGTAATTAAAACAAAAATTATAAGATTAGTTATCAGTGAAAAACTTATATATAAAATTTCCTCAAAAAAATAAATGTGGATAAATATATTAAACTTTTTAATATATGTTTTTTGACCACAATAGATATAGCAATATTTTTTAGAAATTAATTTTCTTGAAATATCAGCCATCACTTAACTAACCTTAAATTATGAACAAACTCTATAGAACAATTTTTGCCATTTCCAATTCTATATACCTGTCCAAATATACTTTACCGTCCAATTCTTCTTTACTGTCCAGTTCTACTTTATGGCCTAACTATACGTTTACTGTCCAGTTCTCCTTTACTGGATAATCCTATTTTATTGATCAGTTATACTTTAATGTCCTGGTATACTCTATTGTCCCAATATTTTATAACCAATCCGTGGCACCTCGTATTTGATATAATTACGCTTAAAATGATTATAAGTGTTTTGAAGGCGATCTATTGTCTTATTTAGGTATAGGCGATTCCACACGTATCATAGTAATTTTATTCAAAAGTTAAACTTAACATGTTGATATAATATATTTCTCTTTAATAAGATATTCAAATTCTGGTAATTATATTGTGTCCACATTCATTTATTTCTACAAATCTAAAAACTATTTATCATCTAGATTATTTGACAGCAAAGGCTAAAAGGGCCGTTTTCTAAAAGTAATATTCTGTTTCGGAACAATAAACACTTAAGTTATATATAACCCGCCTCGGTGGCGTAGTTGGCTAACGCGCTTGTCGTGTTTAGTTCGACTGCTGAGGACGGGGAGATCGAGGTTCGAATCTCGGTTGGGTGAACTGGGGGTGGTTTTTCCTAAATGGTTTTCCACTCTCCTTCCACGAAAATGTGGGTTCCCTTCCTCTAATTCAACCTTCCCAATTCCTAATCTATTAGAGTAATTAGTACTTAAAAAGCGTATAATCCGATGGGTATTAAGACGCGGTGCTAAATATTATTATTATTACTACTACTTAAGTTATATTTCTAGTACGCTATTGGTATAGCCCCGTAAAAATGGTGAGACGCAATAAATCAAAAAGTGTCATATAAAAATGAAATCAAGTACTTTTTCCTTTGATATTTTTTAGATATAATTTACAAGGTTTTTGAAAAGTGAAATAAAACGAAATTTCTTGTTACATGAAACCCTCCTATAAAGCGAAATAACACTGCTTTTACAAACAAACAAAGATATTTAAATAAACACGAGATTAAGTAGAAATTTTTACCATGCTGTAATTTGATTAGTATTTTGTTGTAGTTTAAGCTAACTTTAGGCAACAAAATTGTGAAATATGCAGACAAACTTGACAAAGAATATTAAGCCAAATATATAAGATTTCAATGGTAAATTTTAATTTTGTATAAATTGTCTCAATATGTAAATATTACTTAAACACCTCAGATAGCATGCAACTTTGAATAAACACAAAATAACACGAAAAATGAGATTTAAAAAACTAAATTTAACCAAAAATAAAACCATTTTTACATGGCTCTAGTTATTGGTTAATCTTGAATATCTGTTAACTCAGAGTATTCCAACCCCGACGACAAAATACGGCAGTGATACCCAACAACTCCCGCCAAACTAAAGGACGCGTGGTTAGGGGTTTAAAACTATTGGCGACGCCTGGCATCTCTGTGAACAAGGGTGGAAAGAAGGGGCATCAGCATGCTAAGGATGGCGAGAGGGAATATATGGACCTAGGCCTGGTGATGGACTGCAGGAATTAAGGACTCCTACTTTCAGATGGCCGTGCTTAGAATACGGTAAAGTTTTCGGAGACTTTGAGGAAGAGGAAAGTTCCTTATCAAGCTTCTCGTTTTGGTAATTACTATTATTATACACGCGTATGAAACTGGCAGCAGCTTATAATCTGTCATGTATGGATATCGCAATATTTGTGCACCATATCTTACTATACATCCGGACTCACCGCAATTTACACCAAAGGGGCGGGGCATTTGCGTGGAAATAAAGTTGGAAAACTAATTAATAAAATACATGCTTTGGTGATAGAATGGTCTACTCTAAGGCTATAATGGAATGTAGATGACTGGAAGACTGTGGTTCTAATCTTAGTCTGGAA
This sequence comes from Timema shepardi, assembly GCA_902151425.1. Classification (NCBI taxonomy): domain Eukaryota; kingdom Metazoa; phylum Arthropoda; class Insecta; order Phasmatodea; family Timematidae; genus Timema; species Timema shepardi. The sequence continues at coordinate 108,486 of CABFVX010000452.1, forward strand.
TAATAAGAGTGTTTTTTATTAAATGTTTTTCCACTTTCTCTCTGCACGCAAATATGGATACATTTACCTTAAATTCAACATTCTTCATCCCTAAAACATTAACTTAAATAATGCAAATGTGTATAAGACGAGGCGATAAAAAGTAAAAAAAACAACACCTCAGTACAATCTCCCGGGATTCGAACTCTAACAGCTGCCACAGAGGAAAAAGACAAAATGGCTTTGTTAACGTGCCCGTGAGAGGTTTGAAACGTTAAGCTCTAATTACGTTTGGTTACCGATGTAATGGGTGTCGGGGTTTAAATCTTAGTAATGTGCCCCAGAGGTACTGTAGTTTCCCATGTGTAGTTTTCCGTGTGCTTTTCCCAAACCCTCTTTGTGTTTATTCGAGTGCATCTATGAGAAGAGACCCTTATCATTTCCATTTATTAGATATTATGTTTAATAACTCTTACAATAAACATACACAAATGGACCTGTACGTAAATAATTAATAAGTATCGCGATATTCGTCAACATACTTAACTGGAATAACTAATCCATTCATCTTTAAAAATCATGTATCCAATTCTAAACATTATTTTATGTTTTAGATTTAAAACCCGGAGATTAAGATTTGTTCAAATATCGTTAATTTCTAAGAAAGTTTGATTGCATACTAAAAATTCAGCAAAATTAATTTGACATGATTTTAATACTCTCGTTAAATTCTTCTTAGTTACTACCTTTATTATAAACTTTGAATAAGGGTTATACTTACACTGATTAGCAAGCGCACAGATACGTTAGACTCTTCTGGTTTGATATGTTGGTAATGACTTTGAATCCAGACCGCGTGCACTGAGGTGTATTTTCCTAAATGGTTTCCCACTATCCTTTTAAAAAAATGCAGCAACATTTCCTCAAATTTATAAGTTACTAATCCCTTCTTTACTAGTGTAAATATACGGCTAGCACAAATTAAAGCGGTATATTGACTAAGATGGTCGACTACCAATTTAGAGGTACGTGGCTCAATGCAGAGCACGGCTTGGAGCTGTTTCTAGGAATAAGCTTAGCTATTAATTGACATGCAGGATACTAGTCATCAAAGACATCATTCAAAAATACAAACCAAAATTGTCCATACAAAACAAAACCACGCTATTTAAAATAATTAGTCACAATTAGTCTAGCTTGTAACAGGCTGTTAGAAAACAAGATACTTAGGAAAATTTCAATCAAAAATACTGGGGAGTAGATGAGGCTACATAATGGTGATGATAAATTATATACTCTTTACGTATCACAAAACATTGCTAGGATTGCAGGACATGCAGCGCGAATGAGAGAATTTAGAAGCTTGTTCAGAATAATGACATAAACTCAATGGGGAGAGACCATTGGGAATACCTAAACGCAGATGGGAGTATACCAATAGAATTGACATGAAAAAGATAGGGTGCAATGAGGTGGACTGGATAGAACTAGCTCAAGATAGGAATAGGTGGTGTACTTTTAACTAGTGAGACAGTAAACTTTAGAGTTCCTAATGCCATAGAGAAAGTATCAGTAATACATTATGAGTACGTGAATACTAATTATAACCTAGAGAGTTAAGGCCCCGTGACTGGGTTTCAGGCCCGCTTGTTTCAGTGACTCCGCCGATCTGGTTGTCAGCGTGCTGGAGGCGAAGGACCTTGTGGGTCCAGACAACAGCACTAACATAGACACTTACGTCAGGGTGTACCTACTGCCAGACAAGACCACCAACATGCAGACCAGGGTGAGTACACAAATAATTGTGTATACAGTACTTATGAAAAGATAAAACCACCAATATTAATGTATGCAAACCTTATTAAATATATTTATGTAAGATCCATTGTTTCTATTTTCCAGCTATTTGAATTAATGCTACCTTACACCTTGTATGTTACCACTTATTGAGCACATACTTCTATATTTCATCGAATATAAACCTTTCTACGTTGAAAATATATTCATTCATTAATATAATAAAGCCAAATTAAGGTTTCTAACTACTATATTAACTCAGAAAATTCAAATAATCACCCATTATTATCAATGTCAACCCTCATTTTATACTTACATGCAACCATGAACAATCTTTTAGGTGCCTAAAACGCTTATAATTCTCACAAAGATATATCACGCATGTGAGGTGATGGTGTAATTAATTATATAAACTACACGTATGTGACAGACAGCTGTCTTCGAAAGACCTATACGTAGTTGACACAATGATTTATGAGGGTCATTTGACAGCTAGGGGCAGAAATGTGGTCCATAAATTAAGGAGCCAAACCCTGTTCCAAATCTACATAACATGATTTTGGAAATGGTCTTCAGCCGTGATATATTCTCGTCATATCTTAAACGCATCAGCAACTTGAATCCATATAGAAGACCAAGAATCTATACGTGTTCTCTTTAATACGTTGTCTTTATCCTAATCCTGTTGTGATAAATATTTATTTTTCATTTGGTGTAAACTCATCTGGAAAAAATACATACGCAACTAAACATAAATGTGGCCCAGAATGCTGTTATTTGTATAATATTTGGCTTAGTAGGGTTTTTTTTGTTTTTTACCACAGAGCTATATAGGAATCATCTCATGCTCAGAGCAGGTATTGACGTGTGAATTCATTGGCTACTTAGAACTATCATTGAGCCATAGTCACCGGTGATTAGGAGTCAGCGTTATTTTATACAAGACAAACATAGTCGTGTCGAAAATATCTATTTTTATTTATTATATCTTTTCTTTACTATGAACAACGTTTTTAACCTTCTAAGGTAAGTTGATATTAGGATTTATAGGCCAATAGTCAAGGAATATTATGTTTAGTTAATATATAAATAAGGATGTTTAATCTCCAGGACCTTCAACCCCCAATAATGACCTTTGGTCTGCACCACTCTTTATGCTAAAACTCCATCTTATATACAGAACTTTCAAAGGGGACCAAATGACTCGTATTTTCACTTATTTTATTATTATTATTATTATTAGTAGTAGTAGTAGTAGTAGTAGTAGTAGTGGTAGTAGTAATAGTAATAGTAGTACCGCGTCTTACTGCCCATTCGGATTATACTCACTTAAGCTAAAATTTAATGGTAGGGTGATTGTGAGATGAAATGGAGGACCTACCATTTAACGTGAGATCCGAACCACGTTGGACGCCTGGCATTCCACACATTCACAAGTCGTGATTAATACACGTATTGTCAGAGGTTAAGGAAGGGTTTGATATTTCTGTGCCGGGACCGAGGATTGAACCCCGGCCCCCAGCACAGAAGTCTGACACCTTACCCCTAGACCGCCAGGTCACCGTACTCACTCACTACTTTCAAGTCCACTTAAGTGGCCGAATGGTCTAGGGCCTCACTCTCGTGCTAGACAATCCTACTCATGATGGAGAGATTGGGACTCGAACCCTGGTCAGGTCTACTGAAAGTGATTTTTCCTAAATGGCTTCCTACTCTACTTTTACGCAAATGAGGGTATATTATAGTCTCTAAAATGCTTCCTTCCTCATAACTACCCTATTAGAGCAGTTATTATATACGCATACTACCCGAACAGGTAGTAAGACATGCTGATGAAATAAAAACTACTTTCAAAAATCAACAGAGGCACCGAATGTAATTATCACGAAGACAGTGTAGGCTTTGACATAACCTGACCAATGATTAAGTGCATATTACTTATGAACGCTTAAATAGAATGGAATGCATTGAAACACCGCAACTTCGTTTCGTATTGTAGTAAAAGCCTTAGGCTCTCTTTAAGGGGATGGCCAGACTGGAACACGCTCGACCCGGTGCAGTCTAGTTTACAGGCGCTAGGCAATATTATTGCATGTTGGTTCATTGAGTGCTAGGGAAATTTCTCAATTTGACATGATATTTGACTTTCTTATAATTATCGATAGGTTTAGCACAGTTACTACTAACGGCCTAATTTAATTAGTAGCTTATAAGCTAATAATCCATACCTATAAATATATGTAAAACTCGTATGTTAAAATACTTCAATAGTATAATCAAAGTAGGCCTTTACGAATAAGAATCACCATTAGCGTGAATAGAGGATGGGAAAACCACAACAATAAATCACTAGTCGAATACCACCCTCAGTGCACTGAGTCGAGAATCGAACCTTTGCCTTATCGTCAACAACTATCGAGAGCTACCTGCTAATCGCTCGCTCGCTTGTCAGTCTGACCGAACCCTAAGTTGGATCAATTCTTTATTCTTGAGCACTCGCGATCATGATTACAACGCAAACACCTCTCCATGATGACGTCACGCCATGTCATTAGGATCAGAAACACGTGAGATCAATTGTATATGCACTGGATCCATGTATCTAGCAATTGCCAACACAATACATAAAGATCAATATTGATGACATCCTTCCTATAGTCTACGATATTCTATTCTTTGGTGACCAAATATCTTGAACCAATAGAAATAAGAAACATATCTTAGCAATTGAAATTGTGCCTACGATGAGGTTTGTCATTAGTTTGATTTTATTACTGCTATTTTTGCTTCTTTTTTTTGCGTGTGGCAAATTTTTCTGTGAGATTCAGTTAGTATCTAGTTCGGTCCATGCATATAGACTGTTTGCCACTCTGTGGGAACAGAACGTTGCCCAGAGTATAGCTTGGAGGCTGTCTATATTCCATTCACCGTAGGAATTGACTTCTGAAAGGCCTTTTTCCCTACCATAAATCTACTATATAATAGGATATTGGTAGGAAAAAAGACCTTTCAGAGAGTAATTCCTACCGTGAATGGAATATACACGTCATACACGTAATGCTATGACGCGATGATAGCGATTATGTAGGTGTTGAGCCAGTTGAAACCTTAAACCCAACTTAGACCTAATCAACCCAAGCAACAGTTCCCGTTTCGGGAAAAATGACTTTGGTACCACCGAGAATAAAACCAGGGACCTTTTGATCAGTAGTCAGTTACTATACCAAGAGGTTGGTCAGGTTTATCTTTATTAAGTATATCCTTGATTTAGTTAGAATAAATGGGTTCTCCAATTGATGCTGGTTCTAGTATATATCATACGTCCCACCAACAAAGCAGAGCAAGTGTGTTGGAGTGGAGGTACGTCCAAGTGATGCCTTTCTTCTCGTTCAAGAACTTAATCAGAGTCCAAATATGTTTCTTATTGATATTAAATGCATTATATGGGTATGTTAAGAATCCACTCAGGTCAATAGGGAAAAAATACCAGGTTCCTAAAATTATCTTTGGCTCTTGATGGCGTAAGTAGTAGATTATTTAAATGACTATTAGGATTAACAAAACAGCTATCATTACTGCCTTGGATTGATCTCAAAGACATGAGTGTTTTTATTCTAGATTTTATAGGATACGAAGACGATTAAAATAATACAGCTGTGACTGTTGTGGGTTCACTATGCCTAGGAAAAGATCACTATCATATTAAAATGGAAATTCCACAATAGTATTGTTGTAGTGTAATCTTTTCCAAGAGAAAGAATACTTTATTTTAAACCACCCCATCTAAGTTAACTCCACATTAGGCTACTTCGTTTATTACAATACCGCTGAATATTTTAGTGTGTGGCAAACGAGTAAATGGGAAAGAATTCGATGAATATATGTATGGTATGAATAAATAAAATGATTGGTTATAATATGTATTTAATAAAACAATGCACCAAATAAAATATTTTTTTCAACAATCAGGTTGTTTCCACAAGATAGCCTACAGCATTAAACTTTTTTACAAAATGCATAGAACCAGCTCACAATCTAGCCAAAATGAGCGAGCAGCCACCATCTGTTGGCAAAGAAAATGCCAATATCTACGGATCGAAGGTGTAATATGTTTATCACAACCAACCCTCCATCTGTTAATCTCAGTTGTCCAGACCAGAGCCGCTACTATTTCATTCAATTAGTTCCTCAATTTTCCTCATGAGGTTGAGTTGATCCCGTTCAAAACCAGCTGCTTCATAGAAAATCTGGAAGCACCAGGAATCAAACCCGTGACCCCGGGATTTGTAGCCAGAAACTCTGACCACCATACCACAGAAAACCCATGTGTCCACTATCAATAAAATCATCACTGTATCTCTCACTACCGATATCCTAACAAACAGGCTTAGGTTAGAAGTTAATACACTAGACTCTGAATCAACGGATAAGAGTTTTAAATGGTTGATTCATGATAACGTTTCCGACTATCTCCTTTCAATTGAGTGCTCTTTAAAATGGTAATGCAAGATTTATTTCCTTAACTTAACCAGATGCACGTCACCAGTAACCTGTACTGATACTAGAAGTTAAAACTAAAAATTCTCACATTCGAAAAAAACTTGACGCTAATTTACTAGTACCCCGAACTACCTATGAATAGGCTTTTTGTATTATAAAATCAAGATTTCAACCTTCTACAAAATGACGTATATTGCTGTAAAATTGATTTAAAACCAAATTGAGGCACAAAACTGACGTGAAAATTAGAGTTAAGGCCTATCAATAGCGAGTTTAATCCAATTAGATCCCACACCGCATGCTGCTATATACATCAAACCAGGTAGCACATTGTGTCCACGATCGATATATCTCATCGCATGAGCCATTGCTACTGTAATTGTATTTAGCTTGTTTAACCAGACAATTGCACACAGCTGCTACAAACATCATATTAAATAACTAAAAGTGGCAGTTTTCAATCACTCTCATCATACTTGAGCTCTTTGATGACTTTATTGTATTTCATGTGTAGAATCTTAAATCTGTGAGGGATCACAAATAAATTTAAACCACACACTATCGCAGAAGACTCAATATTAAAATCTGTTCTATGAATTTATAAATAGCTGTCAGTATAAAATCCAACTTTGGGTGCCGAAGCTTTTTGTTAAGAGCATTTTGGGTCCTGGTTAGAAAAGGTCAGGAACTCCTGAGCTGGTTTAATGAACAACAAACAACCTGTTGTATGATTTTGGTAAGAAGAACAGTAGGAGCTAGTTACTAAAGCTACTAAAACAATTGTAGTATATTTATATATCAAGTCATGTTATCTTCAGCTATCATCTCTAATATATATTATCAATAGATATTAAATACCACAGATAAAATATTAAAATGCTATCAATATTGGTCTCAGAGAAATATGTTTGAATTTTCTCTACTGCTCTGCCAACCAAAATCAGGGTATGACTATGATAAACAATCATATCACAACAAATCAATATTAGACTATTACATTGGGGCAGTGAGCCTTAAAGATAATGGTCCAAGTATTTAATATATTGTCAGGAAACGGTTTTAAAATATTTTGAGCCCACTTATAATAGGGTTTTTGTTTATTTTGATATATCATATTTAAAATGAACACCTAAGAAATAAAATCTTAATCCTTATTATTTTCTTTATGTTAATCAAAAGCATCCAGTCCAGATGAAGTGTATAAAGTGAGATCTATAAATTTGATTGTCATGTACAGGTGTACCGCAAGACCAATTGCCCAAGCTACAAGGAGAAGTTCCTGTTCGGACTGGAAGCGAGTGAGTTTTCCAAAAGGTCACTCACGATGTACGTGTACGCCAGTGACAAGTACTCTAACACGCTGATTGGTGAGGCGGAACTGAAGCTTTCTGACGTCACACCCAGACAGCCAGTCACCACGTGGCTCACTCTCACGGACACTGGCCAGGTAATTATCAAGGTCATAGGGTAGATGGACTAGACATGTCTCGAGATAGCAGGGTTTTATGATATATGTGTCTCAAGGTGACAGGATAAATAGTATGTATATGTGTCCAGGGCCACCCGCAAGGGACTGCCATTGACTGCAATGCAGTCAGTGAGATTTGAGAATTTTTTTTCTCCCATAGCTTAAAAATATTTGTCTCAGTTATGGCATATTTGGGAGAGCTAAAAATGTTGGTAAATATTTGTCGCTGATGTAATAAATGCAAATTCATGTGGGAGCTAATTGTCTCGAACACCCCTACCACGCCTCTTAACCCACCTGGTTCTTTCTCCTATGTCAGAATAACCCTGGTATGTTATTTTTGTAATGTGTATTTTAATTACTACTCATAAGAAGAAGAATGTAGAGTTATTTAATTCAGCTAGTTTTCAGCTCATACTTTTTCTACTCAGGAGAGAATCCGGGGGATTATTTTTAAATTTCACTGGTAACATATTCCATTTAACTTGGCACAGCATATGCTTAAATATCATTATTCTCACACTTAAATGTCAAAATTATAAGTGGGCATCGGCAATTCCCTAGAATCAATTTGGTAGTTTCAGTCACTGACATTTTTTTCTGGGGGCGGCCCTTTGTGTGTCAAGTTAATAGGGTATACATTCCAGGCGAGTCGCAAGCTCACCATAAAGAGATGCCAAGTGACCCCCATATCATAGGGAAAAAGAGATATGTATCAGAATAATAGTATATTTAAAACATTCGTATTCTTAGATCAAAGGTCATGGTGGGTATCGATATCAAAGTAAAAAATACGAAGTCTGTTTTATGCATATGATGATAGGTATGTGTCAAAGCCAAAGAGGAGACAGGAATTTCAATTAGCTCAAGTTTACAAATTCATATTAGGTTAAATTTTACTAAGAATATTTGTTTTGATCTTTGATAAAGTAAATAAAAATATAAGTTTATGGCCTGAACGTTTTCAGTTGAATCAAAGCTCATATAAAGACAAAAAATTTGTATGAAAGTAATGAACAACTGAGACAAGATATACATGTATCTATGGATTCCAATGCAGTTAGAAAAATTATGGTATGTGTAAAGTTAATAGCCACGGCATAGTTTATTATCACTTATAATTTTCTTAATGCATGCCATAACTTCGGTGTGAAAGGCGTTAATAAAAAAAATTGGAAGATGCATTTCAAGCATGATAGACCCCTATGGAAGCCTAGGCTCAGCTAACAAAACTTCAGCTAGAAGACGTGGCTCAATAGTTTAAAATATATTCAGATTTCTTGAACAATCCGTATAATATTCATAAATGACTTAGTCACCATTTAGAAGTGCAGGTTGCAAAAGTCAAGCTTCATGTAGAGCTATTCGTAGAAGCATAATAAGCCAAAAAACTAGAAGAAATTGTTTACCCTAGAACAAAACATAAAATCTTAGTCTATAAATTAATGCTAATCATTTATCATCGAACATGGTTCTCTTAAACCCTAACTACCTTCAACAGCTCTGAAATTACGATGAGATAGTAATCAATCCGATAAATAAACAAACTTAAAATAAAAAATAGGGGTAGGGAATATACTACATACACAAATACTAAAAACAATATAATTCTGCCATCCCTTGAACCTGTTAACTAAGAAAGTGCCAGTTTGACAAAAACCAAAATATTTAGATATTTGATCACGCCATGTGGCAATGAAGGAAAAGCGAAGACAAAAGAACCACATAAAATTATCAAAAATATTCAAAGCTCCAACAGACTTCTGAATATCAATGGTACCATTCCAATTATAGGTTCATAAATAGACACAACATCCAACAACAAGGAGGTATAGTTCACAGAAATTATAAAAAATATAGTAGAGGTTGATCTATCCGAGACTCTTGGGAGAAATGTACCAAGACACTCCCCTGAATACCCATATTATAAGAAACTCCGGTAAATCAAATATATATCAAGTAATCAAAAAACAACACCCTCAACATGCATCCGATAATATATCAGAAGATATGTTCAAAACATTGATGCCTTAGCATGGAAGAAGAACAGCAAAGTAATAAACCCACACACTGCTGGGAAAATAAGGTGTTAAACCTAATATGACTCCGTTTGTAATAAAAGAGAAACCAAATATGGTATTTATTGGTGGCATATCTATTTTCTCTATGGAGTGTCCATCAAATTCTTACTAATCTCAAATTACTCAAACGTCGAACAAGTAATTATTCTCCTAGTGGGAATAACTTGCATGCCTTGACAGACAATGAACTTCCGTTTAAAGATAAAAGGTGGAAGAACAGCATTCACAAATTGGAAAACCAAAAACTGGATTGTCGTCCAAGAGAGGGTCCTACAGAGGGTCACAAGTTATTTCTTAATCACCCAGAAGCATTGGGACACTGACTATGAGGTCAATATACTATCCAACATAAAGTAAATATCTGTAATAATGATGTATCTTAGCTTCCTACTAATAGTTAAATACCTTCAGTTTTATTATATCAGCGTGGCAAAGATTTTTGGAGATGAGAGTATCTCTTTAAGTTTCCTTGAGTTTTCAATAGTTGAAAATCTGTGATGAAATTATCTCTGCCATCTGAAAATAGTTTAATGTGTCTGCACCTTTTATTCCTAAGCTATCTTCCTAGTGTTGAATGTCCTTGGTTTCTCTGTAAGTTACCTTCCTAGAATTAAATGTCCTTGGTTTCTTTCTAAGTTACCTTCCGAGAGTTGAATGTCCTTGATGATGTTATTTCATCGTGGTACAGAGCCCGGAGAGTTGATGTTATTTCTTAAGTTACCTTCCTAGAGTTGAATGTCCTTGATGATGTTATTTCAGCATGGTACAGAGTTTGTATAGCTGATGTCCTCTCTAAGTTAGTTGCCCAGTGTTGAATGCCCTTGATGATGTTATTTCAGCATGGTACAGAGTTTGTATAGCTGATGTCCTCTCTAAGTTAGTTGCCCAGTGTTGAATGTCCTTTATAATGTTATTTCAGCATGGTACAGAGTTTGTATAGCTGATGTCCTCTCTAAGTTAGTTGCCCAGTGTTGAATGACCTTGATGATGTTATTTCAGCATGGTACAGAGTTTGTATAGCTGATGTCCTCTCTAAGTTAGTTGCCCAGTGTTGAATGTCCTTGATAATGTTATTTCAGCATGGCACAAAGTTCGGTTAGCTAGTGTTATCTCTAAGTTAGCTGCCTAGGGTTGAATGTCCTTGGTTTCTTTAAGTTACCTGCCTAAGTTTTAATAGAGATGTAAGAGCCCTGGGTATTTATAGTTATGGATAAATACCCTAGATTTTTACCCATGTAAATACTCAAACTTAATAAATACCCAGGTATTTATTAATTACCCTTGAAAGCTCAGTTTTTCCTTTTTATTTTTAGTTCTACAAAATTCTATATAATATATACAATACATAATATATCAAAAAGGTGTTACAATTATTTACTGCAAATTAGGAGAGATAATCATTCAATCGAACACATTATAAGTAATGTATAATTTTATTTTTTTAGGTTTTCTTGTTAAAATATAGTTTAATCCTTTTAAAGCTAATCCTTCTTTATAACTTCCCATTTCTTTATCCCCAGTATTATTTACCTAAAACGTGTGTATTTTAAGTCATGCCATCCCAAATGAATTGACACGGCCACAATCCTTTACTTCTGTATCCAGCTAAATCTTGCCGAATGTTTAGAACATTTAGGTCCATGTGGTGACCTATTTCACATAAACTCATTGAATCATTCAATTCTGTTGCTATCAATTTGTTGCCATGTGCTGCGAGAGTCAAAAGATTGTCTGTCAGATGGATACGGCCTTCTACAAATTTTTTCTGTTCTGTAAACTTTGTCAAAAGATTTTTCTCTTCAGATTTTTGGAGAGGGGACACAGGAATTACTTTAATTAAGGTTGATTTTAACTCGTAACATTTTTGATATACTTTGTGAATCTGGAGATTATTTGATTCCATCCCGGTTATAATGTCTACAATGAGATTAAAGGTGTTACTCATCTTTTGAATACTGACGCAGAACACACAATAATCAAGCAGTCTTCTTTTCATATCTGAGAAGAGATAAGCTTATCTTCACTAAATGTAGTTTTTGAAGAACAGGCTTGTTGGCTAACAAACTCTAACTAAAAAAGTGGCTACCCCATCGGGTTTTCCCAAGTAACTTTATAATGAAATTCTATCTTTGAACTTTTTCTCAACTCGTATCTGAATTCAATAGAATGTTTACATGCCAGGCTTAAAGAGTTGATATACCTCTCTGATTGTATTAAACTATAAAAACTTATTTTAGTGTAGATTTTTTTTAGTGAAATCTCATCCAAAAATTGCTTTTGTAAACTAGTTTTACTTCCACTTTTGGGTGCTTATGATTTTTGAATTTTTTTTAAGGTCATTACAATAATACTAAATTGTGAAGTAAGTTATTATAAGGTTATTTATAGTATTATTATATTTAAACAAATGATTATACATCCAAAAAATTACCTAAAACTGTAAATATCCTAATTTTTGTTATTTACTCAAAGCAGGGCACAGAGCTCGGAGAGTTGATGTTATCTCTAAGTTACCTTCCTAGAGTTGAATGTCCTTGACTATGTTATTTCAGCGTGGCACAGAGTTCGGAGAGCTGATGTTCTCTCTAACTTACCTGTTCAGTGTTGAATGTCCTTGACTATGTTATTTCAGCGTGGCACAGAGTTCGGAGAGCTGATGTTCTCTCTAACTTACCTGTTCAGTGTTGAATGTCCTTGACTATGTTATTTCAGCGTGGCACAGAGTTCGGAGAGCTGATGTTCTCTCTAACTTACCTGTTCAGTGTTGAATGTCCTTGACTCTGTTATTTCAGCGTGGCACAGAGTTCGGAGAGCTGATGTTCTCTCTAACTTACCTGTTCAGTGTTGAATGTCCTTGACTATGTTATTTCAGCGTGGCACAGAGTTCGGAGAGCTGATGTTACTCTCTAACTTACCTGTTCAGTGTTGAATGTCCTTGACTCTGTTATTTCAGCGTGGCACAGAGTTCGGAGAGCTGATGTTCTCTCTAACTTACCTGTTCAGTGTTGAATGTCCTTGACTATGTTATTTCAGCGTGGCACAGAGTTCGGAGAGCTGATGTTTTCTTTAACTTACCTGTCCAGTTTTGAATGTCCTTGACGATGTTATTTCAGCGTGGCACAGAGTTTGGAGAGCTGATGTTTTCTTTAAGCTACCTGCCTACTGCCGAGCGTCTCACGGTGGTGGTCGTCAAAGCAAGAAACCTCAGGTTCCCACGGGAACGTGACTCAGGAGACCCTTTCGTCAAGGTAAGAGACGGAGCTGGAGATATTAGTTGATTTGAACTCAAACATATTATAAGTAATTGATTGATAATCTTAGTTATTGGTATTTGTTTCATTGGTGCTAGATTTCTTAGTCATCATTCGGATCATACGCAGCTTAAAACCTAAAAAAGTAAATAGTTTTCCATTATCTCTGGAAAATTACCTGAAAATTCACTTCCATTACATAAAATCTATAAATTTAATTATAGGTAGGAAAAACTAATTGTTTAAAACGGCACTTTCTTTTACACAAGATAGTATTTATCCTAAGAACTATAGGCCTGTTATAGCAGATTTGTGTTTCATTTGATTAAAATACACCCCACGTGTACTATGAGTTATATTTGTGTCAAGTTATTTTTATTTTTTAAGTGTTCAAATTATATATAAATAAATTTAAAAAGGATAATACTTTGGAAGCTGATGAGACATCCACACGAGTTATTCTCATTCTTCTCACATTTACTTGTCAAGTTAAATGAAACTAATTGTAGAAGAATGTTGGTTTCAAGAACTTTATTATCATTTCTTGTTTTGTTTAGTGTGAGCGTCAAGTTAAATGAGATAAATAGTTGCATAAACTTGTTATGGGACTCCTTGTTTACTGTGAGTGTCAAGTCAGACTATGTCTTGCTGTTTCAGGTGTACCTGCTGCAACACGGCAAGAAGGTGCATAAGAAGAAGACCTCCACAAAGAAGGACGAGAAGAGTCCCATATTTAACGAGGCCATGATCTTCAGTGTACCTGCTCACACGCTGCAGGTACCATCGTTTCTCTAATTCTGGAACTGATTACTTAAACCCGGATTTTTCTGTATTTAAATATTTCAATCCTGCCAGTCATAAATGGGAAAAGTGAAATGTCGTCTAGTTAGTTTGTTCGGGACGGTATCTTAAGTTTTAATTTAACATTAAAAATATTTTACTGAATTCTACATATTTTAGAAAATATTACATAATATTAATTATTTTGAATGTGTTTTTTTTTAACTTTCTTGGGAAAATTATTTTTAAATGACGTGTTACTAATTTTCAAGCAACCTCTACTTTCATAGGTGTTAATAAAAGTCCAAGTTAGCTATGCTGACTCATCGGAAAGGATTACAATTGCCGTAATATAACTTTGTGTCAGCCGTTTCTCTTGATGTGAAGGGGAGAGAATTAGGTTCTTCCATATAGTGGCCTCAGCAGCACATATCTCGCACATCGTGTTAGTTTATAAACACGGGTTGAATAGTTGTAAACACAATCTTTCTTGGATCTGATTAGCTCATTTTCTCATTGTTCTTTGGTCACAAGAACAAACGGGTGTGAAGCGGCAAGGCAAATAACATATGCCGAAAACTGAGCCAAGATAAATCATGGAAACGAGATTTGAAGTCTTGTCACAATAATATGGCACGTAAGTACGGTCTTTTGAAACGCAAACAAGACCATTAATCTATAGACATGTGAGTGTAATATTAATACAGGGTAATATGTTGAGATCAAACATTTTAACCTTGAACCGTTAAAATAATTTTAGGAAACTAACTTTAAAAGATCTGGAATGTACTGAAGTTCCTGTGTTTCAAAGATCCAGCAGCAGTTAGGTTTAATTGACAGTTTATGGTGTTTGATTGATTGATTTATCAAATAGGCTATATAATGCCATTTATTTTAAGTCTTTAATTTATGGTATAAATTTAGGTGGTATGTGCAATGCATTTCCTTTTTTTTTTTAATTAATTGTAAGTGTGTAAATTTAAAAAAAGTTTTTTCTATTATTTCCTTCAGAAATTTTCATCTCAATAATAGGCATGTATTATTAACGCGGTGAAAGAAGGCTTATTCAATGTTACATATTTTCATATTATTACATATTTTAATATATATTTATGTACATATTTTGTAGGTTAATACTACATAAAAATCCAGGCTCTACTGATGACCCTCCACAAGTGTTGGATGTTCTAGAACATGACACTTTGAGGTTGGTGGTAATATCAACCAGGTGCACTGGAGTATTCTTCCATATGCTGTTCTAATAAATAGTTGAATTATAGCTTATTAGATATAATTAAACTACATTTTATTTACTCTACACATTCTTTAAAAATATCTCTTAAGATCAGGCATTTCACTAAACTTCATAACTATTTAAATGTGTGCCGTTTTTAGTCCTGTGTTTAAATTATCTCTCCAAATGTATATTATTTGCCCTATGTGTGCGCATAATTGCACATGTGGTTAGATTGTCTAGGATGTCACTCTCTGAATAAACTGTATTGCCATTGATCGAAAGGCTGGGGTTTGATTCCCAACAGAGTGCACTGAAGGTGGATTCCCTAAATAGTTTATTACGCTCTCTACACGCAAATTCGTTTTCGCTGTCTCTAAATTCTATTCTACTTATCCATACTCCATTAGTGTAATTAATATTTATAGCCTGGATGGTTTGTAAGATGCCACTACAAACTATCTCAGCATCCAAACCATCAAATTTAATCAATAATCAGTCGGGTGTTATATTCGTGCAGTCAATCCTGATGGTAATATATAATTGCCAGTTCAAGCTACTAAACCAAGTTAATGGGGGCGCACAGTGGGTGTTAAGACAATCCGTTCATTAAAGACACATTGTTACAAGCATGGCCGCAGATAATTAACTATCAGAAAATTTAACTTTTAGTGTCAGTATTGATAATCGCTATGTAAACCGTGTTGATCCTATGGACTACGTGTTGATCCTATGGACTAGGGTCGTCTGGGCTGCTTGAGGAAGGTCTGGGTAGACTGCGACGAGGGATAGTAGAAAGTTGATTTGATGTTTGTCACGACCGGGTGGCAGGTCACTAGCCTTAGTCTTGAGGGCCAGGGCCAGCCTTAATGCAGCCACCTCGTCCATAAGGAGATGACCAGTCTCCGGAGGAAGGTGTGAACTCCATGCCTCACGGGTCGGCATGACCTGTGGCGCAGTCAAACATAGAGATGCTGCTTCCCTCTGTGTGTTGTCGGCATCCTCTCTGGGGACCGTGTGGAGAACTGCCGCTTCTAGTCGACGGAATCTCTCCTCGTTGGATACCACCGACTGTGTCAGTTCCTGGATCGCGTGCATGAGTTTCTTCACTCGTGATGTTGAGGAGCGTTTCTGAAGAGACGTTTTCTTTCAAGATTCTGGTAATGTTCTGTCCTATTGAGTCCAATTGCTTCCGGTAGTTTTTACGTTCCTTGGCGAGCAATTCTAAACACTTTCCGACACGGGACGTGTGTTGTTGTTAATCCCCTCCCCCGATTCCGACTCAAGTCAGTCTATTGCTAGAGAATTTAAGTTTCATAATTTACCTCTGCTTTAGATTGTAAACGTTTGTAATCTTGTAATATATTCACATATTTAAAAAATATGTTGATTAGGCTATTTTTATTAGAGGCATTTAAAGTGAACTTTTGAAACCGAAAGATTACATCAGCCTCCAACTTCTAGACTAACCTAAAGACGTTGCCTACTGGAGGATTTCGAAGCTATTTTGCGAAGCTGGTTGCATCTTAACTTGACGCACCTAAGTACTCTAAGCAATATCACACTTATACACCCATGTTCAAAATAGAAATAAAGAGAATAAAATAAGGGGTCTACCTTGCGAGGCCTTTTGTTTAACTACTGATAACACTTTCTCTATTCCTCTGACAAGTTTACATAGTCACTATACTATTTCCACCTTAAAAACATCGACTGGATTTTTAAAATTACATTTTTCTTGTTTCCTTTTTTAGATAGACATATTCTACCAAGACATTATTAATCTACATCCCATCAGGAAGGAAACACCAATTTCAAACCGTGATTTTTTTACGACATGTCAGGGAATGAGCCTGGGACCCTTTGCTGAGAAGTTAGACAGGCTACCAACTGAAATATCGAATCGTTTGTAACTAGGTTATACAATTCTTGTTAATTCAACAAATATACAGATGTTGTCACAAAACTGAATTAAAGAGTAATAGTTTTGAAAATAAATTCAATAATTTTATCTCTGCCAAGTTAATTTAACTTTGTCTTAATTTATTTGAAGAATTTAACGTACACTTTCTGAACCGACTGATTATATCAGCACACGAGAATGTACATGAACGAGAGCGAAAGAGCCTACCAAGTTACTGGAAAAGGTATGTTCCCATATCTTCCAAGTTTATTTACACCCCACAATTGAAATCAAACCGATGGCTTTACTTTATCTCCGAAGAAAGTTGTACCACAAATATTTTTTCACTCAAAGAAAGTCCGTTGACCCCAGCTGGGTTTGAACACATGAACCTCAGGTCCTCAGACGAGCACTTTACCCTAAGACCGCCGAGGTTGACTTTAATTTACCGTCTGCCATTATTCGTGTTTGGTATTTTTCAAAAATCTACACTAGTGGAATTGTGAAGATCAAGGTATAGTTTTAGTTTATATTAAATATCCCCGCATTTGAATGGAGGGAGAGTGAAAGAGAGCGTTCAGGAATAAAACACGCCGATACATCCGGCCAAGATCCAAGCTCCGACTGCATCGCCAGAATCTGTTTAGGCGAGCTCTAACGAAGCGGGTTGGCTCAATTTATATATAGAGACTAGGTTGACTATATATTGCCTTTTTCCCGTGGCTATGTAGAAAATTATAATATATATAATTATAATTTATATTATATATAATTTATATCTATATTATATATAATATATAATTATAGTTTATATTATTTATATATATATAATTTTCTACATGGATTCCCCACATTGTGTTTAGTATCTATATTGACTAGATTTTGCCCATGGCTTCGCTCGCATTATTGTGGGTTTTATAAACATGCCCAGTCAAACAATAATGTTTCTAAGCCCAGAGTTTTTAGTCCCATACACAAAGAAGAAATCACGCAACGTTTCAGGTAGAGATTAAAATGTTGTTGAATTTGATGAAAATGTATCTGCAGACTAAAAAAAAAGCAATGAAGAGTGATTGTTTCTACTTTAATTTTGGATACATAAAATATTTGTATTAATGGAAGGAAAGAAAGAAACCACCTAGAACAAGCAGGTACAGTACATGTTGGTGCTAGAACTAACACGATAACACGCCACATACAGTTAGTTGTCCGTGGGAGAAACACTCGCCACTGAGATCATCTGCCATCTTCAGGAGCTGTCCTTGCGCTGTGTTATTGTTCATAATAAATTGCAGGAGTTTAATTTGAATAGTAGGTCAGCTAGAATCATGGGTAATCTTGTTACCCCGACCTTTTATTCCGTAGCAATAACTGCTGTCTATATGATAAACTTTTGTAGACTGTTTACCTTTAAATGGTTCCCATTACACAGTTTGTGAGTTAAAATTACGGAGCAAAATGATTTTAATTTAAGTGTATGAATGGGTTACCGGGTGGATTAAAGGAGTTTTAATATTCGACAAGTAGTGGATAATTTCCTGCTGATCCACTATTTTTTGTCGATGGACATTAAAGTGCTGTACAACGCTTCGAACTTATCTAGAATCCACTTGATATGTTTATTATAAGATTAGTTCTCTGTAGCTAGAATAGCTCACTCCTGGAACTACAAAATTAACTTATTTGACAGAAAACGCATATCGGTAAAAAAATAAAACGAACTAATTCTTGGATATCTTGGACCACGATGCATAACTGGGGGCTATCTAACGGCACCCTACCTTCATGCTTTGCGAGAACTCTATATCCAAGTTTCAGTAATATTTCTGAAAATAAGTTTAAAATAAGTTCTCCAAACATACGGGTGCGCAATTTGCTTGTCAAGGAAAGTTCCTTAATGTCAGCGGACATGTATGATATTTACTAGCAGGCGTTTATTCCGTCAACCCCGGTGCCTCTTGGAATGATCGGTAGAATTGGTGGGAAGTCTCCTGAGAACATTATGGTGACACCTGCTGTGAGCACATTGTTGCTTCTGATATCTATCAGGCAGGGTTAAATCTATAGGTTCAAGTGAGATCTTACACGATATCGTCCCATATAATAATAGAACATTTCTGCATCAATATTGCACGTGGTGAGTTTGTTGTTGGAAATATGCAAAGGTAATTTAAACGTGCTCTTTTAGCTTTTGCACTCACACGACCAAGTGTCAACTTTATTTTGAGCATTTTAAAGCAAATTAAAACAATTTAAATTAAAAATTAATGTTATGATACAATCGCACAAACTTTATCATACAGTTTATAGCTTGGAACTAAATTTTTAAAAAAGGTTTTTTTGTAAGTTACCCTTAAGTTTTTCTCAGAAAAACAAAGAAATTATCTTGTTAATCATATTAAAAATTCCTTATAAACACATTTTAAATAAAATTGTTCAAATTTTTTTTTTAATTTAAAATTTTCAAAAATCAGTCTCTTGAAGACTATTCTCAAATTATTTTCAATTTTTAAAACTAAAACACATATTATTATTAATTATGAATTGAAAAAAAATCCCACTAAATCGTTTTGAACTAAATTTTCACATCCATTTTTGAACAAG
This sequence comes from Timema shepardi, assembly GCA_902151425.1. Taxonomy (NCBI): domain Eukaryota; kingdom Metazoa; phylum Arthropoda; class Insecta; order Phasmatodea; family Timematidae; genus Timema; species Timema shepardi. Next base: position 128,083 of record CABFVX010000452.1, read on the forward strand.
TTCGATTTTTCTAAAATTTGTTTTAAGTAAAAACAGTTAAATTAGTGTATTTATAAAATAGACATAAATTATTTATCATGTAAAATAGTCCCTAGATATCAATTTTAAACAAAACCGTTGAGGCTATTTAAAAGTAAATTCAAAATCAGCTATAAGTATACATAAACTATGATAAAATTATGCGTTTAAGAAAAATAAATAGATAAAATTGTGTATATCGTACAAATATTACTAGATACAGCTAACAAAATAAAAAACTACATTGACATCAGTTAAGATCATTCGACCATCCAAATGTTAATTCAAAATTTTAAAGAGTGTATAAATTTAGGTTATAAATAGTATTTCAATGATATCAAATCATTATAGTTCACGAGCTATAAGAGGTCAAACTTGATATTTAATGCTTTTTACATACCATTGTTAAGGTAGAGTAGTTAATGTATGGGGCTGAAATTTAGTTTAGTACGACATTCATATAGAGTATATAGAGTGAAATATTCATAATATGAATCGTAGTAACAATATAAATATGTTATTGAAATAATATTGATATTCATTTAATCATTAATTGTGATCATAATATTAATATTTCATTGAAATATTTATGTTATTAGTTTATTACTATCAACATTAGTAATATTAATATCATAAATGTTTAATTTTGTACACCTATGAATGTCTAAATTTCGTCACCATATATTAATGCTTTATCAAAACAAAGGTATGCAACCAGCATATATTAGCAGGTTTGACCTCTTATAACGCGTGAATTGTAATGATTTGAAATCATTGAATCACTATTTATGGTTTAATTACTGTACACTTGTTAAAATTGTGTAGCAAATTTTTAAAGGCTGAATGACATTAAGTGGTTCCAGAGACACACACAGACCAAAATTTTGTTGTTCTATAATTAATAAAAATAAGTATTATTTTGATTGGTTATTAAACCCTTTTTGAAAAGAAAATGCTATAAACGGTTGTTTTTGTATTCTTTCATTGTCCGTAAATCCTAAATTGTCATGGCCACAACAAAACAAGTCGTTTCAAAAGGTATCCATTTGGTCATGGTACGCAAATGGAATTCCTTCAAAAACTAATTAAAGTCCGACCCTACTAGCTACGAAGCTCACTGAAGTTGACTTTCTCCCTTTCTATCCCAATGGGATGAAGTGATTCCATCCCCCCACAACCCTAACCCCTCTATTCAATTACCCTATCAAAATGTATTTACTGCCCTCCACCCTAGTCACCCTATTTCCTCTTACCTTCTCAGAATGTATTTACTCACCTAAGGGCAACATAAAACAAAACATGATTATCCGATATCCAAAATAGATCCTTCTTGCTTTTCACCAGCAATATATACGATGTTATTCGACATCCTGGAGACTGTTATGTTTATATCTCAGAGTTGAGAATGTTCTACAAGATACGAAACATTTACAGTCTAATTTAGTTAGGAACGTGCTTTTTTGACATTTATGAAAATTAAGGTGGGATGGAAGGGGATGCGAGGAAAAGCCAGAGTGTTTGCAGTTTTTATAATTAAAATATCGCTCTAGTACAAACATATAATTCAGTTTTATTCACATGGTATCCTCAAATGTTCTTGAATATCTGTCAAGGGTGACCTAGACGCAGTTGGGAGGATAATATTAAAATGGACCTGCAAGAGATAGGGTGTAATGAGGTAAACTGGGTAGAACTAGCTCAAGATAGGGCTAGGTGGCGTATTTTTGTAAGTGCGGAAGTGAACTTTCGAGTTCCTAATGCAATAGAGAAAGTAAGTATTTCAATCAAATCTTATACTTTAGTATACAATGTTTGTTATATATTATCTATATTTTTCTTGTATTCGACAAAATTGGCCATTTGCTCACTGTCTGACACAGCTGTGCATAAGAGAAAGATGAACAATTTGATTTAATAAAATTTTACTTAATATTATATAATTACTTAATTAAAGATGTTCGATGACAGGGAAATCGAAGCTCAAATCTCGGTCGGGTGAACTGAGGGGGATTTAAAAAAAATTGTTTACCAATCTCCCTTCGGGTAAATGCGGGTACACTTCCTCTAAATTAAACCGTCCTCGTCTATACCTTGCTAGCGTTATTATTGCATACGTATATAACCCGAATGACCAATAAAAAATGTAAATATTAACTATTTAGTCTAGAATGAAGGAGATAAATCATTGTTGTACAAACATTTTTCCTAAGTGGTTTAAGGAAAAATAAAATAATTTTTTGAGAGACTTACTTATACTTAATTACCTTATGGCATTGGAGAATTATTGCGTTAAAACTCAAGTAGTATATCTTTACAACTAAAGCTCACAAAATTGTATTAATATATTTGCCAATGAATATCTAAGAAACTGTTGGTTTTATAAAAATATATTCCATATACAAGTTTTTTATTTTTTATAGTACTACAATTTTGCAATTATAAGTTATTTAGTATCTCAAATAGTTGCGGATATACGTAAATTTCAGCTTCTGTAAAGTACCCTAAAAGTCATGTTCACGAGAAAATGAAAATATTCAGTTAATTTATAATCTTAATCAACGTCCAGATACGAATTTTAATCAAAATCTTTAAAGCCAATTTCGAGAAAATCTATTTTTTCTCTTTTCGCCCTTTATTAAAATGACATTTTTTTTATTTTTCGACGTTTCTAGTCAAATTTGTTCAGAAGATCTACAAATCAGTCGTATTTGATGTATTAATTGCTTCAAATAAGATGAATCATCCTTAAAGCGAATATTTAATATCTTTCGATTATTATGATTTATTCAAACTACTCTTAATTTTAAGTTTAAACAGACACACAAACAGACGGCATTGCAAGTACCACTTTTTAGGGTTCGGGGGGTCATGAGACGTCTACATACATCCTCATTTCAGGCTAGGTTTTTTTACGGTCACGATACTTTACCTTAAGTGTTCGAAAAGTTGTATATATATATATATATATATATATATATATATATATATATATA
>CABFVX010000452.1:131206-251478 GCA_902151425.1 Timema shepardi
TTATATATAATTGTGTAAAGCTTGAAAGTTATTGGTTTTATAAAAATATACTTCGGTTTAAATATTTGTATTATAAATATATATACATATTTGTAATGATAAATAATTTAATGTCTCAGATATTTTTGGAGATATGATACAAAATGAGAATTTACGCTTCAGAACGGAGCCCTTAAAGTCATTTTGACGAAATATTGAGGGTAGCCATTTTGTTTGAAAAATTTATAAATGTTTAGAAATGAAATTTAATCAAAATCGTTAGAGCCGATTTTGAGAAAATTAACTTTTTCTCTTGCTACCCTTCAGTAAACTACCCTTAATTGTAGGGTTAGATATCCAATTCCAAAACCCCTTCCGGGAAAACTTATGAAAACCTTAGATAGCAAGTTTTATCCCGATCGGTAAAATAGTTTAGGCTCTAGTTGGAGGAACAGACAGATAGACAGGCAGACAGAAATTCAAAAACCAATTTTTCTGATACGGGGATCATGAAACGCCGAGATTCATCAAAATCTCGAGTTCGATTTTTTGACGATCACAATACTTTCTCTACCAGTAATATAGCGAGAAAGTAAATGATTTAAAAAAAAATGTTTTAGTAGATACACTATCGGATAGAATAAAAGAGCATAGCTATATTAGCAAAGTAAATTGAAAATGTATATTTGAAGTTCTTGTGAATGTGAGGAATGCCAGGTCTCCACCGTGGTTCGGATTCCACGTTAAACTGTAGGTCCTTGATTTCATCTCACAATCACCCTACCATTACACAATTAGCTTAAGTGCGTATAAGCCGAACGGGTAGTAAGACGCGGTGCTAATAATAATAATAATAATAATAATATTTGAAGTTGAAACATGGTAGAACTGTGCAATATTTTTGTTAGTAAAAAAATTGTTTATAAACTACTGTACTAGAAGAAAAAACAACTATGAAATAATATTCTCTATTAACCTTCTGAATTATAAGTTTCCTACACATAACAATTCAAAGTGCTTGGATCAAAAATACTACCATCTCTAAACATCTGTACTAGAGGTTGCCTACACAAACAATCTAAGGTTACTTGGGTCTGAGATACTACTAGTTAACAATATTTGTACTAGAGGTTGCCTACACAAAACATCTAAGAGTACTTGGGTATGAGATACTATCATTTAACAACATCTGTACTAGAAGTTGCCACACAAACCATCGCAAGGTACTCTAGTCTGAGATACTGCCATTTAACAACAACTGTACTAGAAGTTGCCACACAAACCATCGCAACGTACTCTAGTCTGAGATACTGCCATATTAACAACAACTGTACTAGAAGTTGCCACACAAACCTTCTCAAGGTACTCGGGTCTGAGATACTGCCATTTAACAACAACTGTACTATAAGTTGCCACACAAACCATCGCAACTTACTCGGGTCTGAGATAATACCATTTAACAACCGTACGCCTACACGAATTATCACACGCTATATATTTCACATATTAGGGTAAATGTATTGTGTTGATAGTAAATAGAAACATATATTTTGTACTATGCATAGCTCCCACATTTTGTTGAACAGCCTGCTCTTGAAATACTACCCCTTTCTTAAACTGCTCAACATGGTTTTGTTTAACTATCCCCTCTACATATTTAAGTAAATATCTGTGAATAGCCAAGTCAATTTGAAAAGCTTTTTTATAGCTATAAGATTTGTATAGCTTATTTTCTATCCCCATCCTGGCTACCTATTATCTTTATTATGATACCCGTGCCAGTGTACGGGTTACGGGGAGGGCTAGTTCCGGATTATAGCCGGTTGCATTGAAGTTTTGTTTTTCCTAAATTATTTCCCCCTCTCCTTCCATCCAAATTAGGATACCTTCTTAATTAGTGTATTTAAATAGGTATTACCCGAACAGGTAATTAGAAGAGTATAAGCTACACTAATGAAGTAGGGATGAGTAGAGTACATTCTAGAATAAGTGTACATGCGTTTCATTTTAAGGAGGGTGGGAAACAACCTAGGAAAAAAATAACCTTAGTGGTCACGCCTTTCTGGAAGTTAAACCCTCCAGCCTCTTCGTCGCTGATAAGCGAGACTTGGTGATTTTGACATTTAATCTGCATGCCAACTCATACTTTAATATAAAACATAGCTATAAGACAAAGCCACTTCAGTGACAGCACTTGGAATCGAACCAGGTTATCCCAGGCCTGGGACCTTGTGGTCCAGCACAGCATCTGTTGCGCTAGTACGACTAGGGGATGTCATGACGCACGTAGGCTCAGGGAGAAAGGGATGGTTGCCATGGTGACCCACACGGTACACTGGCTCAACGTCATCAGGTGGGCGCTGTCTGGTATGAATTGGCGTTTAGAAAGTATGCACTAAGTAAAGCTTCTCTTTCCAAAATGATCATATACGGGAGCTGATGACGCCTTTGTTAGACCTAAAGTACCCTGCGGATAAATGCACCAGTCTCGTGGCGGTCATGGCTTGAATACATGTATGGAATAATAGAATGCTTTTCTTTATAAACAAAAAAATGGTTGCCTATTCAACCTGAATGCGAATGTATTTACATTTAATAAAAGCTATACCTTCATTATTATAAGCTCATTGGTGTAACTAAAGGTATAACCCGGAGAGTTAGCAAGACTCAACTTTTCAATTAACCTTCCCAATTAGTTTGAATATAAACATAGCCCAAATGGTTAGGGTAGTAAAACTTAACATATTTCATTATGACCAGATTAATTTAAAGATAGCCAATATGGGTGGTAAATCTTTACCTACTTTTTCCTCACTCCATTAGTGTAAATATAAAGATAGCCAATATGGGTGATAAATCTTTACCTACTTTTTCCTCGCCCCATTAGTGTAAACATAAAGATAACCAAAATGGGTGATAGAACTTGACCTAGTTAATTCTCACACCATTAGTGTAAATATAAAGATAGCCAATATTTGTGATAGAACTTGACCTACTTAATTCTCACCCCATTAGTGTAAATATAAAGATAGCCAATATGGGTGATAAATCTTTACCTACTTTTTCCTCATCCCATTAGTGTAAATATAAATATAGCCAATATTTGTGATAGATTTTGACCTAGTTAATTCTCACACCATTAGTGTAAATATAAAGATTGCCAATATTTGTGATAGAACTTGACCTAGTTAATTCTCACCCCATTAGTGTAAATATAAAGATAGCCAATATGGGTGATAAATCTTTACCTACTTTTTCCTCACCCCATTAGTGTAAATATAAAGATAGCCAATATTTGTGATAGAACTTGACCTACTTAATTTCCACACCATTAGTGTGAATATAACGATCAACCGTAGGTCAAGCAAGACTTGGTGCAAACTAAATCTTAAACATAATTTCCATAAAATATTATATTGGTCTTATTTGATGCAGCCAGGCAATGGCTCAATATTCTTGATTGACAATCTCAGGATACTAGTATTTGGCATTCAAATTTAACTTTTCAAGTCACAAAATAAAATATAATTGTTAATATCTCTGCACAAAGAGCATGAAAAACTACATCTTCTTTAATCATATCACATGTTCTTGCTCGTAAAAAAAATATATTTTTTAAAATAAGATTTTAAATGAGCACAGGTTTCATATTTATAATTAAAAGGTCAACACGGGCAAGCTTTCTCGAGGCTTGTTCCAAAAATACATCGCGTTTTATTTTCTGATTGGATTCTGCGAGACACATCTCTCCCGCGTGAAAGTGTGTTGACGGGGTGGGTAGCGGTAGAGAACGCTAGACGGAGATAATGAGATGGAGAGAATGAAACGATAAGAGAGTGATGGAAAGAATGAGGCGAAGAAAGCTCGATGGAGATAGTTTGGGGGAAGGGATGGAAAGGATGAGATGGAGAAAGTGAGGTGATGTAAATAAGATGAATAGATTGAGGTGGAGAGAGCTTATTGAGAAAGTGTGGGGGAGGGGGCGATAATGAGAGGGAGAGTTTGAGGCATAGAGAATGAGATGATAAGATTGATGGAAGGAGTGAGAGTAGTGAGATTGATGGAGAGTGTGGGGGGAGAGAATAAGATGGAGATAGTGAGGTGATGAAAGTTATAGGGAGAGAGTGAGATGATGAAAATGAGATAGAGAGATTGAGGCGTAAAGAATGAGATGGAGAATGTGCGATGGAGAATAAGGAGAGAGTGAGGTGGACTGACGTTTAACTCAGAGCACAGGAATGATATGGATTGATGTTTGACTCGGGGCACAGGAAAAGCATCCTTAGACTTATTTACAAGCTAAAGGGAAAGGAGTTATTTTGAAGCGTCTCAAGGTTAGCAAGTCACTTAAAGATTCTTAATTTAATCTCTTGACCGTGTTCCATAGGTTGCGTCACCAACTTTTATTCCTTATTCCTCTTTATTGGCAAATCCACACTGACCTGAGGATTTATATTTTTGTATTAATAACACATAACTTATCAAAGATGTTGAAAATTGTAAAAAAAATCTCTGCTTGTTTTAAATAAAATAAACCTTGTTGACCTCTTCGTAGCCATTTGCAGAAGTTGGCTGTTTTAACCTAATGCACGAGTTGTCAAATATACTAACCTATTTCATAGTTGTTGTTTTTTAATTTGAGGTATAGAACGTGCATTTTCTGAACCAACTGATTAAGCACACGACTTATAAACTAACCTAACTATAGAACAGACACGGCATCCAGCCCCCGGCCGTTAATTAATCACTGTGAAAGGGGAAACCCATGCACCATTAGAGATAAAATTTTCGGCCATGCCAGAAATCAAACCCGGGATCCTAAGCAGAGTAGACATACATGTTACCGACCAAACTAAAATGCCGAACTATTTCCTAGCACGTTAAAAATTGTTTTAAGTATTAAATCAACACCCACCTCTAAAATGTCAAACAAGAAACTTCCCGATTAGAAAAAATACCTCCCGATTTATAAAAGTGCAAGTTTCCTTATTCCTGAATAACCAAAGAGTTATCACAGAAATATTCCGGGTATTTAATGCCCTGAAGCATCTCCAAATAACTTCTCGTTGTACATTACGAAACAAGAGGCCGGTAGTCGGTACATTTCACCTCATCAATGAACGATGGTAAAAGTCCCACCCAACAGAGACTTGATGATCCCCTAGACTCGCCACTAAGGGCCACTTTTATAGTCAGATTAAGTACGCCTCAAGTGTGGCGCTACACTAAATACACGACGACACCCACCTAGAGAAGAATGGAATGGGCCAGTTTCATATGCGAAAGTGACCCATTCTTTTCGACTTTAGGTGGGTGTCGTCTTGAATTTAGTGTAGAGCTGCAATTTATGCGTACTAAGTCTTGCTATGAAACTGGCCCATAGCTCCAAACAAATAAGGTTTACACCCCACTAACAAATTGTTGATGTCTACACTAGTACACTTGGGTTGCCGGCCTGTTTGTCTGAGCCAACCTTCCGCTCGCATACACCCCTTTTCACTTCGAGGAAAAACTATGCTTCGCGCACCTGTTGGGTTCCACAGCACAAAGTAAACTCCTTCGAACAAAGGAGTGATCCACTGACCCTCCAAGCCCGGGAAATCAATCTGAAGCAGAGCCATCAGGTGACGCTTGACGCGAGCCCCACTCCTTGCGTAGGGACGTTCAATTTCAAATAAGTTTAAAATACTTCCTATGTGGTGATTCATAGTGTAACAAGAACCTCTGTTTAATATAATCCTTTTGAGTATGTAATTGTTGTACTATTCATGTGGTCTAAGTGTCAGACTCGCAATAGACTGGATTGCCAGTGACGGGGAGGTTGATGCTCGAATCTCGGCCGAGTGTTCTGGCGGGTTGTTTTACAAACGAGGTTGTTTCTGTGGTTTTCTCATTCATCCCCTCTTCATGTTACTGTTCCAAGCTACTTTCACTACCCCAGGAGTATTGAACTTACTAATACTCATGGTTTGTGTTTTGTTGGTAGACAATCCAGCTACGCCTCACAGTGGCCGAGAACACGGGCGAAGCGAGGGCGTACTCTATAGGTCACGCGATCGTGGGTACCCAGGCCTCGGGCAAGGCGCTCTCCCATTGGAACCAGATGCTCTCCTCTCTCCGCAAGCCCATAGCCATGTGGCACCCGCTACGCAAGTAAATTGGACAGGTCGGCAATGCCACCACTGTGTAGGTGTAAACGTGGATGCTGTTTGCAGGTTGAGGAAAACTGTACTAATGCAGAGGCTTCAAACAGTGGTGTTCAAATAATAAGATTCAGACAGAGAGGTTCTGCATGGACGCCAACACTTGGAAGAAAAAGCTAGTGAATATATTCACAACAAATAGCTGGATTTACCCAAAGTAGGTTTTATTTCTGTTTACCTAAACTAGTTAAGAAACAAAAATCTCGCTCTACCAATATAAAGGTCTACTTTTTCCCTTTGTACAGAAATTATCCAAAAATCTTACTACTAACAAAGTATGGTAGCTTACAGACTATAAACATGCATAGTATGAAGAACCTTGGCAACAAATAAACATTTAAATATTAATATTGGATTATTTTCTAAAATAATTTAATATCAGTATTAATATTTAATCGTTTATAAAATTATCAAAGAAACCGTATACATTTATTCAGTGGCGGCTCGTAGCTAAAATTAGTGGGGGTGCTGCTAACACGGGAAGCAAAACAGCGCATTTTTTACTTCACATCCGCAAAGTCAACTTTTCCGTTGGTACCATTCAGAATTAAAGCTACGAATATATATCTTGTTGTTGCTTTTGCCTGGCTGAGATATTAAAATATCAGGTGTTGAACGACCTATTTTCTTAACTGTAACTTTCTCATGGAGAGATAGATGTGAAAACTTAGGCTGTTGAAGTTCACTTACAGTCACAGAACTTATTTCTTGGGGATGCAAGGCCATGGTTAAAGTTTTCTGTTAAATAAAAGAAACGAAAATAAAAAGAATCAAATAGAATAGCTGGGAGCAGAATAATAATCTAATTCTACACTCTTCTACACTTTATCACATTCAAGAATATGGTATACAGTTTTTAAGCACAACACATGCTGAGTAAAAAAAAAAACTTCCTTCCATCATCACGCCAGAGCCGGCACTGCGAGAGCAACAGTGTTCTCTCTACCTGGCAGTCCCACCTTCCTCCCCAGCCCCTCCTATGTGTGCATGCGCACAACAGTCAAACACCACGTTGCTGGCACTGTAAAGCGCACAGTTCCATACAAATATTTTTGTATCTTTTTCATAAACTGGGGGATGGCTGCTGAGGTACTGGAATTAAGCTTAAGGAACATATATTGTACTATAAAAAGAAAGAAAGACTTAAAGAAAAAAAGGACTCATTATATTAAATGTTATCGATAATATGAAGTGGAAATAGGGGTGCTGCAGTTCTGCAGTGCCTACACACAAGCCGCCACTGCATTTATTTATATTATATTTGTATAAATTATGAGAGGCCAAGTACAGTTTTCAAAGTGATGCTGTGAGCCATGCACATGTGTTGGTATTTTAAGATGGAATAAGAAACAAAAAGTGGGGCATTTAAAATCTTTAGTAAAACATATTCATAAAATTAAATGTTTCTGTGTTTTCTACAAGTGTAGTGATTATGATTATAAAAAATGTCAGTAGCCTAGTTCAATTGTTCTTTTTTTAAATAGCCCATGTATGACTAGGCACAGATTATCTCTGTCTGAAGAAACTAATTTTAATATATTGTACAATCAAGAATATTTAGGTAATAAATAATATAAATATGTACAATCAAGAATATTTAGGTAATAAAATAATATAAATAATTGACTAGATGGATTTTTATGACGTTAAACACTATATAAAGTGATTAATGGGTTGATATTATAATCATATTTAACATAAGGCCTTGATGATGTTAGAATTTTTAGAAAACAAATTTGAGTATTATATTATTTTTCCTTGATCCTCTAAGAAATATTCATGGGCTAACTACTGTCTGTCATTCAGTGTGAGTTTACAAAGCCAGTGTGATGATTTGCAACAATTGAAACTTATTGTTGCATGTTGTTGATTACCCTGAGCAAGCATGATGTTGATACATTGCAGTGTGTTGTTGGCTACCCCGAGCAAGTGCTGTATTGTTTGCAATCCTGGGCAAATAAGGTGCTGACATGTCATTGTGTATAATCTATTGCCCACTTGAAGCGAGTGCATTGTTGTGAGGTATTGTTTACACATGACACTCAAGTTGCACCATCTTACTATAACAGTTGCAGACACGTGTGGAAATAATACTAATGATTTAGTGCTTACAAAAATATAATTATCGATGTGATGTAACATTTTTATATTTCCAATCTTCCCATTGTAGCTTGAAACACAAGAATGACAAGTTAAAGTATAATTAGATAAAATAATATAAAATAAATTTATTAGGTTATATTTCAATTCAAGAAAAAACGCTTACCTTTTCTATTGTTCATTTTCAGTTAACTATTCAAAAGTAGTTTAAATGTACAATTGAAAAAATAATATTAATATATATATAAAAATGTAAAATGGGATGATTGTGTAAATACCTCAGATATTGTGTGCTATACAGTTTAAAATGACTAGATATAAAGTAAAAAATATATATATTTTATACCTGAAAATTATTATTTATAGCTGCCATAGAAATGTTTAACATATTACTCTGGGTTCTAGGAAAAACATTAATATAAGTTTAATAGATTTATATTTATTTGCTCATTGTTTCAAATATATATAGGTATGTATTTTTGTTTGGAAGAATATGATTTTAGAATGTGCAAGCTGTGTACAAATAGCTAAGTTATGATTCCCCTAAGGTTGTTTGTTCATAGGTTATTACTGTTCCTAAAATGTGTAACATCAGTCTTATCCTGTTGTGGCTTATTTTTTTCCTGACAATTATCAGAGCACAAAAAGGACCACATCACAAAATAATCACCACATAATCTTTGTGATAACATGCTTTAAGACCTTCGTAGTGGATTTAATACAAGCTATGGCTGTAAGTCATTTTAATCAAAGTTATAAAAATGTAAGACATGAGCAATCATTCAATGGCTTGAAGTATATGTTTGACGTATTTATTATTTTTGTTCTTATTGTATCACCTGTTCATTTTATATGCATATATATATATATATTATTTTTGTTAGTGGAGTAGGGATAATGGAAAGCCATTTAGGAAAAACCACCCTCAGCTCACCTGACAGGGATTTGTATCACAACCTCCTCGTAGGCAGCAAACAAGACTGAATGAAATTGATATTTATACCACAAGCCCACTAGAGCAGTTTTACCTAATTAATGTAGGCCTATATTTGTGTCTCAAAGGAATAATTACAATAATATTTTAGCAGGCTCTTTTCCTTTTGCTTGTACTCATTTGGCTTAACAAACATTTTAATACCTCTCAGTGAAATGGTGTTACCATGGTCGTAAGAGGGGTTTAGGGGGTTCAACCCTTCCCCCGTCCCCCAAATGTTCCAGTGTTTATAATAAGAAACCTAAAAATGACTTTGTATCAAACTTCAAATAACTTATTGAAGCATTCACATTTCAAACTTTTCAAAGGAAGGACCACTCCAAATGGCTTCTAAAGGCATTTAATTTTCAAAGCAATTCCAGGTGAATATTACTCTAAATGGCTTTTTAGAGGCATGGAATCCAATAAAAAATATCCTTAGAGGGCCACTCTAAATAGCTTCTTTCTATAGGCACTGTTTTTTTAAAAATCCAAGTGAGGACCACTCTAATTAGCTTTTAAAAGCGTTAAATTTTTCAAAAATGTATTAGGGGAAAACCACTTTCTTTAAGTTCTCAAGGTATCTAGTTAAAAAAAAAAAATCAAGTTGAGGACCATTCCAAATAGTTTCTAAGGGCATCCAATTTTAAAAATTCACTGGTGGAAGACTACTTCAGATAGCTTCTATGAAATTTAATTTTTGAAAATAAAAATCAGGTGAGGAAGATTTTAAATAGCTTCTAGGGCCATCCAAAATTTAAAAGAAAATTCTAGGTGGGGGACCACTTCAAATAGATTATAGGAAATCTAGTTTGTATATTAAAAAAAATTGATGAGTTCTTAAAATAACTTCTAGGAGAGCCAAAAACTTAAGGGGTATCAGAATTCTAAATATTCTACAAATGATGACGATTGGTTTCTAGGCGCATCCAATTTTCCAACATTAAATGGAGGAGAGGAGGACGAATGGACCCTAAAAATCTTGTCTGTTACTTACCCAACCACCCCCCATTTTCCTCTTCCCTTCTCACACTCTCACATAAATAAATGTTCATCACTACTGTATAGAGTAACAATGTTCTTATTTCTTAGGGTTAAATAGTAAGTCTTAACATCATATCATAAATCTACAACTTTGACCCCCCTGTGTTATTCCTGAAATTAAATTCTCCTTACACACATGAGTGTTATAATTTTTTTAAATGTTACTTTTGAGATATTATCATCAACAAACTCAGCATATGTTATTATTTATTACAAAGGTTATATACAGTTAAAATATATATTTATAGGAATATTTTTTATTTAATTAATCCAGACATTTGGGTTAACACATACAATTTTGTTCTGTTACAAACTGTTTTGATTGCCTACTGATAAGTTCGTAATTTTGGATTATAATACTCTTTCTTTGAAGTATTGGTTTTACATTTATATAAATAAGTTTATAAAATAGTGTATAGTTTTTGACATTAAATTTAGAGTGGAATTATTGGTACGGCTGTTATTATTTTGTTTGTAGTCTAGAGTGCCAGTAAACGCTAGCAAAAACAAAAATGATCACAAATTTCCTGAGTACTCTACTAGCTTGAGTATGTGGAAAACTATGTAGACAACTTTAGCCGTATACTCCTGTCCCTAAGTCTGTCAGGAGTGCTAATCGTTATTCTAACATTACAAGTTCATTTCAGTATAATTTTGCTGTGTCTTCCAGAAAAATAATGTTTACAATCAATGAAAAATATAACTTTGATAAATTAATAAGGTACAAACTAAAAAAAACTGTGTTTTATGTAAAATGTATTCAAGCCAGCAAACAAAGTAATTAATCTAAAAATGTTCTATAGTCATCAACTTTTGGTGAAGATATATTATATTAAAGTTAGGCCTATATACAAAGTATTTACTCAAAATGGTACTCAAACTTAATTTAGTTCAGTTATATGCCCCTATTTTATCAAAACCTTAGCTTAGTCAAAGCATGAGTCCGCTTTTTGTTCTAAAGCTCCCATGCTCAATTCTCAGCGTGATTGTAAAATATATCTCTGGTGAAATTAAGGTTTCCCCTTTCATGGTGATGAAGGAGGACTAGGTGTTGTTTGTTACAAAATTAAGCTACTCAGTAAGTCATGTGCTGAAAGTCAGTTCAGAAAGTATGCATTAAGAACCACAAATAAATAAATGCTTAGGTACTAGATTTAGTTTGTCTTTTGTTTGTTCTGCACTACATATCTACACCTATCCAAGCTATTTACATTTAATATCACTAATAGGATAGGGATGAGTAAGGTAGAATTTTGAGGAAGTGTACCAGTATTTTCATGGAGGGAGATTGGGAAACCATTTTGGAAAAATCATACTCATCATACCCTGATGGGATTCAAACTTTAACTTCCTCATCTTCAGGTAGCCACAATAGATTTTATGTTATATTTACAAACCCATTGAAGTATCAATTGTTGTTAAAAATATAGGCGCAAGTATTTTTGACAGCTATCACAATACATTTAATTTGTATTTTCCTAAAATCATTCATTTTTCAGTAACTTAACAAATAACTAAGTAGTTTTAACAATAACTTATATTAATTTATAAATTATAGCCATACTTTATAAAAAACATCTTATTGAAATAAAATTATTTTCTTAAATGTGTTTTATGAATACAGTGGCAAAGTATGAACACTGTTCACGTTGGGTATTACTAATATAATAATTTATAGTTAGTTCTATTTATAATATTTCAGGCAACTTTCATAATATAATGTAGAAAACATACCTATTATGCAATCCATCAATAAAGATTTTAAAGGGGGATGTACTTATATACACAACTATTTAGGCATTAAGAAAGACAAAAAGCATTCTTCAGTTGTTTAATTTTTATTTAGGTACACTTTGTTTACCCTGAAAGCTTAGCTTACACGTTTGCACAGTGAAGTAGCTTTTAAGATAGGACCATAGTATAATCTGCCGAGGAAAGAAATTTACCTTTAAGGTGGAAGGGTTGGGAACGTAAGATAGTGGCAGTATTTTTGCAGTTTTTATATCAAACAATTTTTTTGGTCAATCCAATAATAATATATTATATCTCCAGTATAAACATACTCATAGATTTTAATCTTCCCTACAATATATGTTGAACTAAACGTTTTTGAATAGCTGTCAAGGGTTTCTTGGAATTTAATAACAACTTTTCTTCTTCGTTAAAAAAGTTTATCATCTAATGCGACTATGCTCATGACAGATATTCAAGACATGATGAGATCACCATGTGAAAATAAAAATTAAACTATATGTTTCTACTGAAACAATATATTTATTTTGGCAAAAAAAAAAAAAGTTTTGATATAAAACTCAAGAAACACTGCCCTTTTTTCTCGTTTCTGTATACTTCCCGCCTTAGGGGTGAACATCACTTACATAATCACTTAGTAAAAAATAGCACAAATACCCCAGTTAACGGTTTAAACAAATCTCCAGTATGTTCTGTAAATTTAGATAACTGCCAAATTAGGTTAAAAATTCCCTGAGTGTTTTGAAATCAGTACATCGCAATTAATTGAAAATTAACCGTGACAAATCTATCCAAACCCTCTTCCAATCGAACAGGCTGAAAATACAGAAGAAACAGTTATGAGTCATGGGTATTATTTGGTCGCCAGAACATTTGAACCAAATAACCAGGGCCAACCAAAAGAAAAATCTTATATGAGAATGTACATAGATTCTGGAATGTAGGCTTATTTTTCATTCAACTAAAACTGGATATATATATTTTTCTTTTTTTCTTTTTTCATACATACCCGATCTTAGTGGAACTCACAAATTTGCCACTGCTAAAGTTAAGAATGTTACTATTGATAAAAGTGACCAAAAGTGTGACAAAATGTATATTTAAATGTATAAACTCTGTATTGATATAGGTTATTTTTTAATGTATACTCTTCCTTATATGTCTGCAGATTGATGAAGGATATTAGCTATTTCTTAATTTATATTCTCCCTTAAATGTGAACCCAAAAATTTCAACTATGTTATCTCCTAGCTGTGTAAGAGATGAACATCTTAGTTTTAGTGAAATATATTAGAGCAAATAAAATCGCCAAACATGACTAGGTAATGTATACAATACATCTTTTGGGCAAAATACATTAGTGCAGATAATATCCAAATGTAATATAGGCTATTGTGATTGTGTTGATATGTTTGAAAATTACCTAATGGCCTGGATGTAAACACATTATCAAAATATAAGTTTTTTTTAAAATATATGACAAAACATTTTTGTCTAAAAAACTTAAGCTTGGAAAATACTAAATAAATTCTATTTGGAAAGGCATATTTTTTTGAAAATTATTTTCCAGGAATTAAGGAGGTAGTTTTTCTGACATAATTTCAGTCAAACATTGATTAAATTACCACCCAACACCCTAGTCCTTAATTCAATAAAAATTAACTTTATTTTCAAATAATTCAGTCAAAATGTCAAAATACCTCACTACTTTGTTTTGTTGTGTTTAGTATGTTTTACCTTTTTTTTTTTGTAACATAATATAATATTGTAGATATTTTATAACAATGAACACACTAAACTGCCTTACATGACCTGTTCTTTGACCCCTAATATAGATATGTACACAAATATCTACCCTTGGCATTTGAAAATATAACTTTCACTATTAATTAATCATCAAGAGAAAGTTTAGATAATTTAGCATAATAATATATTTAAAGATTATATTAACAAATAATTTTTTTTAGAGAATGAGTCATTAATTAGTGTAAAACAAACCCAATGTGATGTAAAGGAAAGAGAAAAAAAATGACAATAAATGTTAGCTAGTCGTTATTTATGGTGATGGTTGTGCATCAATTTGCTGTTCCCTTGAATGTGAAACAGAGCAGTTCAAGTATTTTTTGAACACTGTGTGGGTCTTGAATTTTCATGACAGATTAGGATATTTAATGCTGTGATAAATTAAATATATATGTACCCTTTATTATATCTATCATTTTATTTGTTGGATGGGAATTTGTAAATTAAATAGCTCTAATGTAGGGGAAGAGGGGGTACATTTGAACAATTTTTCATTTAATTTTTATTATTCACATCTGACATTACTTTTTTAACTTTTAATAGTATAAAACGATAAGACATTGCTTAATAAACACTTTAAAATTTTGTATTTGTAGACAATACACATTTCTAAAATATAAATAAAACCTTAATTAGCACTTGTAAGATGTTCAAAACCACCCCATGCATGGGGTACTCTTGAACAGGCATGGGGCACTTTTGAACAATGTCCTAATCATCTGTTCAAAATAATTCACAAACACAAATGTCATGAGAAGTGCACTTCTATGATCACATTATTTTTTCTTTCATACTACTGAAGTCCACATGAAAGTTTTTCATTGTCATAATACGAGCAGTGCCTCCTGAACTCTCCGGCTGTGGCAATTTCATGACAATGTCACTTCTCTCCATCTCACTGATGTCATCAGTTTCAGGATATGTACATTTCCAAGTCTGTCGAAACCTTCTCATAAACCTGATTTTGTATGTGTGCCCATTTACCTCCTCTACGTGTCCAACGTAGAGAACTTTGGTTTTCTTTGTTGCAAATTCCGTCAGCACAAAGTCATCAGCAACAATTTCCTCGGTGTCATTTCTTTATACGGTTATTAAATCATGTAAAGTTTCTTCATCTGAGCTGTCTTGAACAGAAAATTCTCCATCACTGTCACTGCTAGAAGAAACTAATCTTTTCTTCATGAATAGTTCCTTTTGTTTTAGAGACACCTTAGGCCTACTGGAACATGATTTTTCCTTTCGGGATGCTCGTGCCAGAGTTTCCTCTCCAATCTTATTTTTAACAGGAGACTCTGTCAAAATGCGGGACTTAACTTTTTTTCTCGGTCTTTGCAGACACCTTGGAGCAGCTTTGGGATAGGGTCGCACATATTCTGGGGAGAGGTCAACTCTGCTAGGACCCGGATTTTCTTCATTTTTATTTTGTTGTTCTGGTGTTCCAAGCTTTTTCTTCATATAGACCAGCAGTTTGATTAGTTATGTCTATAGGTTGATCCCTGTCAGTTACAAAAGATGGCTCGAAATCGTCATCACTGAATGCAAGTCTAGAAAATGGCCAAAACCCGGGTTTCTGAAATGCAGATGTTATATTCTTCACCGTAAATGAAGATAGGTAAGCCACATTTGTTAGAGATGCCAGATCATGTATAGTGATGGTTTTTCCAGGATTAGCAGTCATCCAATCATTTTGTGCCACACGCAGTTTTCCCTTAAATGGTCCCATCACTCCCACATCTAATGGTTGGAGTCGATGTGTACAATGAGGTGGAAATGTTACCAAAACAATTCCATTGTCCCTTGCAAACAAAATAGCATCAAGGTTGCAATGGCTCTCATGGTTGTCCATTAGCAGAATGATTCGGTCATCTTTGCTGCACCTAGCTTGTTTCTTAACATGTTCAAGGACTTTTAGAAATAAAGAGCCAATCATCCATGAACTCTTTGGGCTGTTGACCAAACCCAGACTGCCTGGAGGTGCACCGAACATCATGCTGTCATGTAATCGTGCTCTAGGGAACACAAAAACTGGAGGTATAGCATTACCAACTGCATTTACTATCATACAGACTGTTATCATAGTCCCTCGTTCAGCTGAGACTGCCTGTCCCACTTGGCGTGCACCAAGTTGAGCGACTACTTTTGGAGCTTGCATAACTGTTGCAACACCCGTTTCATCCACATTGTATATCCTATCACCTGTGAACTCTCCTGATTGCAAAGCTCTTTCATAATTATCAAAAAACTCCATGACATTGGTTTTGTTAAACGCTGTAGCTCTAGACAGACTGGTGTTCTCAGGTTTTCTCAGTGAAAGAAGGTTGTCATGCCGCTTCATGAAACCCTGAAGCCAGTCAACTCCAGCAATTCTGTTATTATTCCATGCTTCGGGATACTTGCAAACTATTTGACGAGCATAATCATATGCTAATCTACGTATATTTGTGTAAGTCATGCCATAATTTATTTTAGAACATTTAATAATGTAATCAACTAATTGAGATTCTTGATTCTCGGAGAACACTTGTTGACTGGTGTATCGTGAACCATATTTTTCACTTACTTCATCACCTTTCTTAAATCTCTTCACTTGGTAAAATAATGCTGTGTGGGTCATGTCATATTTTGAAGCTGCAGCTCTTAATGAGAGTTTTCCTTCACAGACAGCCCTAACGGCTTCCTGAATAATTTTATTAGATATTTCAGGCTTGTTTCTTTTCTTGATATACGTACGAACCATTACTATGCCCTAAAAATAAATAATATTAACATCAATAAAATTGTTCTATTAAATTTAAAAAAAATATTTTTCACAATGTGGTTAAATTAATGTAGTGGGGCAGTTTTGAACACTGTTCAAATGTGCCCCCAATAGGCTGTTCAAATGTGCCCCACATAGCCCTACCAAGTACAACCATTCATTAAAAGAAACAAGAAGGAAATATTTTAGTTCTATAATAATCTCTAAAAAGTACATTCATTAGGTTTTAATATTAGGTAGTTCAACTCACCTTTGAAATGTTTACGTTGTCAGAATATCCTTATGAAATTCGAAAATAAATAATGCTTTCTAAGCACTCTAACACAAGTTCATCCACTGAGTAAACACCAAAAAATAAAATGGAGGGAAAATGATGGCCAGTTCATCAGAAGAGCTGCCATCTGTTGTCATTACTGGAAACTTAATGAAAATATTATATTTATGTGTGAAATTCAAACTGTTCAAATGTGCCCCCTGTTCAAATGTGCCCCCTCATCCCCTACTATTAATGAATACATCCCACAAGCTCATTATTGTTTCTAAAATTAGTATTTTCTTACATTTTCTACTATAGTTCTGGTATTTACTATTAAATATTATTGTTTATGTCATGTGACAGATGTATTTAGTGAAGTAAAAACTGAGAAATTCTATTAGGTACCAAGCATGTAAATTGACAGATTACCAAATACAATTAGATCTTTATTATTATTTTTAGAGTTTAAAAACGTTGTGAAATATTAATGATAAAGGTAATTATTGATATTTTTTCTGTTAAAATACAAAATTAAATTTTACATGAAATGGAAAAATAATCTCTAACAAAAATATTATGACTCCGAGTATTAACTTTGCTGTGATTAAAAATATGTTTATTTAAGTACCTAGCTAAAACAATAAATAAATAAGTGCACACTAATCAATTGTATTTTGTACTCTAGCATATGTAACTATGTAACTAGATCCCAATAACCTTACTTAATAAAAAAAACATTATTAGCAAACTTAATAAAAGAAAATATTATATCATTAGGATTCCAATCTTTAGGATATGTTTAATAATTTCTGACAAATCAATTTGGAAAGATTTGATACTAAAAATTACAGGACAATCTTAATGCATAGTGAACATTTAAAAATGAATTAAAATAGTGTTTAGCTAAATAATTTTAGTATAAGAGTATGTGTGTGTTATTGTTTAATTTAGTTGAATCTGAGGTCCAGCCAGAAATGTACTTTTGGCAGGGAGCGATAGAGGGAGGGGCAGACTCTGCATTGAAGCCCTTATTTATGCTATTTTTCTGATTGGTAATTTTAAGGGCACTCTTAATGTGAATAATTGTTTGTTTTCTGAAAAGGAAGTTGTGAGCCTGTTCTAAGAATGCAATTAATTATTCTCTTGATAAATCTTCCATGATCTATATAAAAATTGGATTTAATATATTTTAAGCAGAGTGGGAGGGATAAATCCCCTTCAATCTCCCCTCTCTTTCCCAAGATATAAATGAGCTTTTTGTGAAACAATTGGTCACAATAGGTTAGAATCCTGGCTGAGTGTATTGAGTCTTTTCCTTAAATGGTTTCCTCCTCTTCCTACTTGCAAATGTTGATATTTCACCTCAAATTTGAGTGGTTTCAATGGATATTAACTGACCCTTCTTTCAACCCCATTGAATCACAACATATCATTCCTACACCGTTAGTGTAGTTAAAGGTGGATAGCCTGAACACGAGATAAGTGAGATATGAGGCACACAAAAGTTAGAGCAGAGGTTCTAGTTCATTTATATTGAGTCAAGATAGCAACAGCTCTAGTTGTTTAAATACTCCCTATATTGCCTGAGCTTGCTATTAGGAACTTGACCTAGCTAACATAAGGGAATAGGATTAATAGGGTAGATAATGTAAACATTGGATATCTGGGACTTGAACAATTACGTATCTAACATAAGTAACACAATTTAAGTGAATATTTCAAGTACGGTTAATGATCAAAGATATTTAGGGCCCCTACCTACATTTGCGTTGGGAAAAGAAATTACTCCCAATGCAATTTTTTTAAAGTTTATGAAAGGGTTATTATTTTAATGACTAAATCAATGTTATAGAGATTAGGGAGGTAGTTTGAGGGATTGTAAGTGCATTGGTGGGAAGTGGGGTTGGAAAAACGTTTAGTTATAAATCATATGTGGAAAAGCAACTTCGGTGCACCTGGCCTAGACTATAACATTGACCTCTTATCACTGGCAAGCCATTTAAATACAAGCCTAACACCTTAAAATGTCTGACCACCAATGCAGGCGAGCTAACATTAAAAAAATCTTCTAGTATAAATGAAAATGTCAAAAAATTTGACAAATAAATTCACAAGAAATAAATATATATAAAACAAAAAAAATGGAATATGTAAATACACACCTTATTATTATTATTATTATTATTGGTGATTGTTATATATCTACAAAATTATTATACAACCTTTTTTTGATCATCAAACTTAATTAATCAGCTAATTAAAATTTTTATCAACATATGAAAGTGTATTTGAATAAATGAAACATTTCTTGGGATCCAAACTTTACTTAATACTTTTCTTGCTGTAAACAGAGAAGATATTCTAAAATGTTGTAATGAGCTCTACCTTGTTGCCATTGTTTGTTATTTTATTGGTAGTATATTGATTTTTGTATGTATTTTTGTGTGTCAAACTTTTACTGTTAATTGTAATTAATAGCATGCAAATGTGAAATGTTAATTGTGTGAGTGTACATAATGTGTGAAATTATGTAATTATGTTAATACCAGTAATGTATGTAACAAATAAAATACTTTCACAGGGACTCTTAATTTTTGTAAGCTTACAGCAATCCATTCTGTCATCACAAACATCATCCCTATAATAATATAGAATGGCAGAAATTTGACATATTACTATTTGACCATGATTGTCAATGTTGTTTAACTAAATAATTAACTAAACACATCTCACTAGAGGCTGTGAAGATCATGTAATCAAAGCCAGCTCCTGCTCTTATGCTGCCTCAGGCAAAGCATTAAGATGCCACCCTTCCCTCTTAGTGAATAAATAAAATCTTGTTTGTATATATACTTTACTAAAAAACATGGTGACACAATTTATTTTTTTTTTGAAATTTTATTTCTATTAAAACCAACAACAATAAAAGTAATTAACTGTATAAGCATGTCTTCACTTCTTCGCATTTACATTGCTCAAGGGCCAGTTCTTGCTTCTGTCTAGACATAAGTTCGAGATTTAAAATGATTGGATCATTGTTCGACATATGTTCACCACCGGAGTGTTATCGTTATAACCCGCCTCGGGGGCGTAGTTGGCTAACGCGCTTGTCGTGTTGAGCTCGACTGTTGAGGACGGGGAGATCGAGGTTCGAATCTCGGTCAGGTGAACTGAGGGAGATTTTTCCTAAATGGTTTTCTACTCTCCCTCCACGCAAATGGGGGTTGACTTCCTCTAATTCAATCTTCCCAATTCCTAATCCATTAGAGTAATTAGTACTTAAAGCGTATAACCCGAACGGGTAGTACGAGGCAGTGGTAAATATTATTGTAATGGTTTAAGAAAAAATTGTTTTTTACATATTTTTATTAAAAATCGAAACAAAAGTCAATTTTCTTTAAAAAAAAAAATCTGGATAAATTTATGTGTCTCCAAAACAGGACAATCACGATTAATCGGGATGTAGTCACCTACCCACAATTTATATATATTACTCCTGGGAACAAACTCTCACCACTCCCCAAAAAGATCCCCAACAATGGGTATATGGTGAACCAATCACAGAGCGAGAAAAGATAGTGTGCAGAGGGCATGACATCAGCTAAGTATTTCATCCACCAAATGGTAATGATGGACCATTCTGTAGATGACTGGATCACTCTAGGCTTGGCCCGGCTGTTCAGGTGGCTGGGAGGAGGATTCCCGCCCCCGCGGGGGCTCTTGCCGATCTGGGGACTTAGATCCAAAGTGTGGTGGGACACCCAAAAGGTCAGGGTGCCGGGGGCGTAATATACCCGAGGTGGACCAACTAGTAAGCTAGGTACAGGAAAAAAGGACTTTTAGATTTAGGTGCTTATTCTAAATTTATTATTGCATTAAAAAAAAGGGAGCATAGCTAAAAGATGTAATGTTAATTCAAGATGGAGATCTAGGTCCCGAGCTACATGCTGGGAATCGGGATAAATAATGTAAATAAATTAATGTTCAAGAACATAGGTGAGCACCAGTTTGGGCGCAATGGACTCATGTTTAGTTATAATTACCAGCATAGGAGGGGCAGTGTATGAACCTGGTTTCAATCAATAAATAAATAGTGTGTGAATTTATATGTATATATACATATATATAAATAATTGTTACATAACCTAATTTGTTACATTTATCAAAGTTTTCCAACTAAAGCCCATTGTTCTAAAAATAAGATGGTAAAAAGATTTATACAATAATACAAATATTATGATTTATTTCTTATAGTAATTTTTGTGGTTTTTAAACAACAAACTATTAATAAAGGGTGCAAACTGTCCAACATGAGTGTTACATTTTTAAATAACTCAAAAGTAGGAATCACATGTTTTATTTCTCAAAACTTTACTTATACCAGTGTTGAGTCGAAGTTATTCACACATCAGCCTCCTTGATACTGTTGCAAAAATGCAGAATCAGGGGGACGAAGAGACCCTTCCTAAAGTGCAGCCAACTATAGCAGTGTTGATGCATGAGTAAACCACTACAATTCGTGACCATAATACATTGCACTTAGACCTAAAACTGCTGTTTGTTAATGGAGAACCTACAGTTTAACGTGGAATCCGAACCACGGTGGAGGCCTGGCATTCCCCACATTCACAATTATTTGTAATTAATACACGTCTTGTCAGAGGGGAAGGATCCTTTCATCTAAAACGATACCTTAAACATATCTAATACTAGTGTAAACATTGATTTTTTGCAACTGTCAGTTTGACCATCACACCATATTTCCCCCTCCCACCAAACTTGCCTGAGCTAAGCGCTGACCGACTCGTCCATACGCCGCTGTCCAACAGATGGGCCAGCTGGAGTGATGTCAACATTCCTATCAGGCTATGTTGTAAAATCCTCCCAGTACATTCCAAGTAGAATAAGAACATTGTAGTAGATTCTTAATCCATCTACAGACTGCCAAAGGGTTCAAGTTCTTGAGTTGCAAGAGTTAAACAGAAACTTTATTCTATTTCCCCTCCTCTCCTTAGATAGTGGGCGTTATACATTATGTGACCATGGAGTGAGTTTTAGGGCACTCTTGGCGACAATTGGAATTAGTAGTGTCCATCATACAAAAATCTAAGTTCAATAATTTATGTGACCATCGTTTTTGTTATATCGTCATAAGTTTGAAATATTAGAATATTTTCCCGTTTGGAATATGTACTCTTCAAATTTTTAATGTAAGGTCTTTCCTATTGACAGTTAACTTAATTTATGTTAGTGAACTCTAGGTTAGTTCCTATTGAGGAAATGAATTGTTTGAAGTTGTAAAGTCATAATGTATAGAATATCCTATTAAAAATCTTTGCAACATTAAATATTTTCCCATCAGGAAAATATCTTCACATTGTTGTAATTCATTTTTATTAATGTTAGTGAACCTTTGGTATATTCCTATTATATTAAAAGAAATAACATAGATAAAGCACTGGCATGCCAATTTAGTTCCCAGTTTCAAACGCTTAATCCATGCATAGTTGATGCATCAAAATTATGTTTGTGGAAGAGAGAATTTTGATATAATTATCTTTCAATCTATTGAAACTGTTAGCGAAAAAAAATTGTTTTAAAAATAAAATACTTACTGTAGACTGTGTTATGTTACATAGACATGAGATGTCCCACATCAGTGGTTTGTTTGTCCAGGAGCATACTTTTACTATTTAAAATCTCGCTGAAGAGAACCTCTTTCAGAATTGAAGTGGGAAAATTCTGTGTTTCATAGTTTTCATCCAGAAATTTTCAATTCATTAAATAAATAATAGCAAAAATGGTTTAAGTAAGTTAAAGAAATCATATTTTTAAACAAAAAGGTTAAATGTAATTCGTAAGATTTATATGTTTTTTAATTTAAAAAAATGATTTGGCCATGAATACTGGCTTAGTTCTCAAGGGATTTACCAACAAAATATGTTGATACATATAAATATTGTACTCATACAATTATTAAATAATAATAATGTGTTGAACTTTTAAGAATGTCAGCAACTCATGGTTATTAGAAACACAACCAAGGTGATTTGCGGATGGCTTTTTACACTGCCGGATCATGCAAGTGATTGACCTGTATAAAGCATCATTAAGATCAAATAGGATTAGAGTCAATTAAATGTCATCAAGCAGATGAGAAAATTGCCTAAGTTAACTTTTTTGTTGGTCCAAATCACAGGGTTTGTACTAAAGCCCAATATAAATTCAGAGGTTTTGTGATTTTTGTACAAATCTACAACTCAATATCAAAACTTAAAGTGTTTTTTTTATGAAATCAAGCACTGTATCATACAGTCCATACGTCCATACATTCACCAATTAACATAGATTGCATATAAAGATAATTACTGTGAGTATCTTACTTTCTTCAATATAAATGAAGACTTTTAATATGTGTGAGACATACTTTTTAAAATTTGTATGACTAGAACTTGAACCTTTATTATCCCAAAGGGTCAAGATGTTTGCCAAAAAATAATATTAAAAAATTGAAAACTATTTAATAGATTTGATAAACAACAAAACTTTTATTTTTTAAAGTTCTAAAAAAGAGGTACTTAGGTCTAATAATGATAACAAAAGATGAGGTTGAAAAATGTATGCAAGGACTAATTATGTGGGTATATATAATAGTTTTGGTAAATACAGGGGCAGCTGAAGGGCTGGGTGAACCAGCCGCTTTGGAGTATGATTACCATTTGTGGAATTTCCCTTAAAATTATTTCCCTATCATGTCCAGATTTCGTTAGGTTTGAGGATTATTTTCCTACTATAGTTATATAGGGGGTGCCAAAAAGCAATCCCACCCGAGCGCAAAATTTACCTCAGGCCGCCCCTGGATAAATATATTTAAAAAAGTTGTTTGTTGGAAAGGATTTTCTTAAGTATACAAGAAATCAAAAAAGTAGTTCATTTTAGCACAAAATTGTCACATTTTATTTTATATTTTTTGGCCAAGCTCTCAACATATTGACTGTTTATACCCATTTTTGAAGAAAAAGAAATGAGCTCATAAAGCACATTCCATTATTACTAAGAGGTTTCCACAATGAAATACAAATACTTAATTCTTTTGATGTAAAATTTTTTTTAGGGTATTTTTTTTAGATAAGGAGAACATTGGTTTTCTTACTATATAAAAAAGACATTTGTTTCCATTTTGGAAAATGATTGCTCAAATTTCTTTTACAATTAGATAATAAAAATAATTTTCAATGTGAATAACATATATAAAAATACACCCGATGAAACCTTCTAAAGAGAAAAACAAACTAGTATAAGCAAACTTATAGAACACAACAAATACAATATTTCACAACACAATGGCTTTTTCATATTCATACAATACTTTCCAAGTTCAATTCAAACTAAACGCATCCTAGCATATTTAAGTTAATAATAAAATACAAAATCAAGAATGATAAAAAATGTTTACATTAGAGTAAGTATAAATGTTAATATTTTGATTGTCATTTCAATCTAAGTCATCAACTGATGCATCACTAAATTTACTTACAATCTCATATTTTCAATTCATACCAATAAAATATAACCAGACTCTTGAAAGGACACATCTTAAAACCAATTAACTAGAATATTAACTCCACAATCATGCTCAAAATCAAAAATAACAGTGAAGTGCAGTTTCCTCCATTATTCACATGACAATAGCAAAATTGGGAACAGCAAAATAGATTTTTTAATTTCAAAAGAATTATTTTTCAATTTCATTGATTTATATATATATTTTCCTAAATTGTTGCAGTTTAAATTCCCGTTTTCTAATGTCTACTCCAGGTTATCACAGTTACAGTTACAGTCATAAGTTACAGAGCTATACATGGGACAAGATGGTCTCTTAGATGACAAACTAATATGATAATCTTTATGATAAATTATGTTTGATTGCACTTTATCTTATCTGGTGGTGGTATGATCATGAATTAATAAAAAAAAATACAAACACTTTTAGAAAACCCCATTATTATGTCACTAATGACAGTTTGGAAGTTGTTATAAATTGTATTACTTGTGCAATGTGTTTCAGCGGTATTCAATTCCAAACAAACTAGTGTTACAAGGGTAACCCCCCTCCTCCCCCTACAAACAGTGAAGTGTGAGTGTTACTTAAGAGGAATCTAATGGCTCTCCCCAGGCTGCACATCAAATGCCTCAAGATACTGTTTGGATGAGGTTACCTTCATTTTCTTGTCTCCTTCTACCATCTTTAAATGTTTTCCCTCTACCAATCATCTAACCACTAGACACACTCACTACACAAAGTGATGTGATCACAACACCTTGGGCCAGTTTCATAGTCCGATTGAGTACGCCTAAAGTCCAGCGGTATACTAATTGTAGGACAAAGCCTACCTAGACCAGAATGGAATGGGCCGGTTTCATTTGACTTTAGGTAGGTGTCGTCTTGTATTCAGTATATAGCGCCACACTTGAGGTGTTCTCATTCTGATTATGAAAATGGGCCTTTGACCTAGCACTGAGATTTAACTAAGATTTTAAACGTACCAAAAAGTCTTATCTGTGGAAAAGGTAGTTAAAAATTAGCTAATTTTAACAACTTTCACAACAGCAAAATATTGAAGTATCAACTGCTGAATACCAACCAAATTTAGGATACTTAGAATTTTCATTGCAAATTTTAAAATACAAACTTTTTTTATGTTAGGTCTAGTTACTCCTCTTGTTTGAAGGGACATGTTTATATTTTATTTATTTAAAAAATATATAATCTAAAAATGAATCAACAGGAGGCAGAGTGAAAGTGAGAGAGATTGTGTGTGTGTATATATATCTATGAAAGTAAGATGACATAACTATACACATCACTCAAAAAAAATTGTTCTATGTTAATATAAACTCGTGTCATAAATCAATTTATAATCCATTAATACAATGTTTGAATTTTCCACTAGGATTTTCAAACACACACACAACGCCATTATTTTTTAAATCCTAGTGGAAAATTCAAACATTGTATTAATGGATTATAAATCGATTTATAACACGAGTTTATATTAACATAGAATTTTTTTTTTTTGAGTGATGTGTATAGTTATGTCATCTTACTTTCATAGATAAAATAAATGAAGCATGGATTACTAGACGTGACAATAAAATAATCAATGTTTTGTATATTTCTTGAAATACTGGTAGCTATAACATAAATATTTATTCCAGGAGTAAAAAAATATATTTATTTTGTAGGTAACTAAACTGAGCAAAACTCGGATAAAACAATTTGTGGTAATTTACGAGTGAACTTTTCATTTATATTTTTGAAATAACAAACCACTTCTAAAACAATGCGGGGATTCTTGAAATCCGAAATGTGTCACAGCGCTCCGGCAGGGTGCCCACTTAACTTGCCAACTTAAAAACTGAGAATTTTTTTTGTTGGATAACCATTTGTGCTTTCCAGATTGAAAATTTTTTGTTCTTAACTAAATATTGTTGGGGACCTTTTATAATATTTTAATGTTATAAAAAAAATACAATTTTATTGGAATTGGTTCAAATCCAATTTTTAATCTCAATAAACACATTCAAGTTATTTTACTAATAGTAAATAAGTAGGATAAGGTCCTCAAGAATGTTTATTTTAGAATCAAATTTGGTAAACCAAGCATTTCCCAGAAAAACAAAAAGTTAAAATTTTAAAAATCTATTCAAGCTGTGCTTGAACCTTCTCTTAGAGACTTCTACATAAATAAATTGATTAAAAGAAAAGACTTTCAAAATACCTCTCACATACATCCTAAATCTTATTTATTTTTATAGACACTTTAGAAGATAATTTTAATCGTTTTAAAATATTCTGCCAAAGAAATTAATTTATTCCAACACACCCTAATCCATGTCAGGGAGGCTGCACATTAAGATTTCAATATAAATTAAAATATTGTTCAATAACAACAATTTTTTATATGAATGGTCCAAACAGTAAGCCATTATATTTGCTATAAAATAAAGCCATAATTGTAGGCATTGTAAGGAACTACTAGCCTCCAGCCAAGATGGCATGGTAAACCATTTCTCCTTATGCTTCTTAAGGCTAGCAGAAAATTGTTCTTACTGAAGCAATGGCTAGTTTGATTTGAAAGAATGAGTTTAATAGATCTGTATCGAAAAGAAAACAGACTTAAATAGGAGCTGTAAAACTGAAATTTTGCGGGAAGGTAGATTTTCTGCTCCATATGACTAGAAAAATTTAAAAAGTTGATATTTCAAAATGGTGCTCTGAGAATTGTGGATGTGGCAGTATAGTTTTTTTTTAACTTTTTAGATGAGGTAGACAACTAAAATTTGGTTGGTAGGTAAAGGGACCATTCCAAATAATCATAATAGTATAAAAATATATCTTTAGATAGGACCCAAGAAATTTGAGTGGGGAGTTAAGCAGAAAAATATCTTACCACGTTTTGTAGAAAAACTTAATTTGGTATCAGACACATCAGACAACCAAATAATTGAGACAGGTAACAGGGGGTTGAAAGTTTTCAAAACTTACCAATGTACCTTTTGAACCAGCAGACATTGAACCTTGAAATTCAAAATTCATCCCCTAAGAAGATGGAGAGAGGAAGAAATATTATAGCTCACTCACCATTGTATTTCTCCAAACCATGGGGCTGGAAACCTGAAATTTTGCTTGTCAGAAAGATAGAAGTTTCGCATGTGAAGAGAAACATCTTAAGATTGGGAAATTTCAAAATGGGGCTCTGAGAAATAAAGGGCCTCTAGTGAAAAAAACTATTTAGATGACGAATACAATTTAAATTTGGCAAATATGTTGAGAGACAATGCCAGATAACCAAATAGATCTTAAAATTTGAAATTTCTAGGACAGAGTGGGAACTGGCCCACCAATGGATCATCAAATCAAGATTACCATCAGGCCTAAAGAGAAGAAAGTTTCTTCTATAAGATAACATTTTTCAAATAATAATAATAATAATAATAATAATAATAATCATTTTAAAAATATCTATAGAAATACTAACCATAGCCAAGAAATGTATCTTAACTCCCAAAAACCATTGACATAATGTGTTTCTAACATTTTTTCTTTAGTACTCCAGTGTTTGTGTTATTTGTAATCTTTTCTTTCTTCTTTGTGTTTGATAAAGGCAACAATGCTGAAATATTATCCTATTTGTGTTAAAATGTGTGTGTGACTACTACTATAGAAGACAGAAGAAAGGAAGATGATGTCACCTTTATGAATTGGATTCTTTTCCTCTTTCCCTAGGTGGGCTTTCTTCATCAAATCTACTCTAAGTAGTTTATTTTTCCTTTTTATCTAGTTTTTTTCAAGTTCCTTTCTTATAAAAATTTCTAAGAGAGTTATAGAAAAGGATGCAAGGGCTCAAAATTTCAAAAACTAAACATAAACAACTATATATTTCCCACTGTGGTAGGACTTTAAATGTAGAAACTAGGAAAGGAGGGGGGGAAGGGTTATGAGGAGGGTATTAAGTACAAAGAAAAAAAAAAATCTTATAGGTGATGCAGAAATTAGAAATTTGCCAGGAATGTGGAGGGATTACTCAAAAACCAAAATAAGTGTTAAATATTTCATATTTAAAAAGGGGCCTGAGAGAATGTGGGGTGGGGGGTTTTGAGGAGAGTTATTAGCTTAAATTCTTTCCAAAGTCATTTAAAAAACCTACTTTTCGCCATAGAGAAAGATTTAAATTTGGGAAGTTTGTAAAAGGACCACCCCAAAAAACCATAAAGGCTGGAAAGTTTGGAATCTAAAAAATAAGGGGCAGGAAATGACTAATAAAATAAACTTCTTGATACAGACATGGTAGAAATTTGAATTGTGTATTAGAAGAAGAGAAAATCTAAAAATAAACAAAAACTTTAAGATTATTTTAAGAGGGGATCCATTAGCATTGCGATAACAAAGCTAAAGATCAAAAGATAAATTAGTGCCTAGCTAGCAGCAACATAATAAAAATAAATTCTAACAACATAGCTCAGTGAACTATATTGTTCTTTGGAAAAGCATGATGCTTATTATTCAATATATTTCTGTAACAGAGGGTATTATTTATTTATGCTCTTTGGTGAATTAATATGCTCTTTAATCCAAAATATGTATATAACAATGTGTTTTAGTTTATTTAACTTATTTTATGATCAATCCTAGGTAAATACTGCATTTGTGGACTCAATTTGTCAACCCGGTAATATTTTATTCCAAATATTTGATTCATTTTACTTTAATAATCACCGTGATTGGTTTGTGATTGCCATAGCTAACTATCGATTGTACAAAAAGGAGCTATCAAAAAGTGGGCAGCCGGATGGTGAACCTTCTAATTTTATTTAGTTTTTGGTGCTCCTTAATAGTGTGAAAAATGGTAGTTTGTAATAAAAATATATTATCTTTCCATCCTTTTTGCTAAGTTGTAGTAATTACTTTGTCTTTAGTCAAGTATTTCTGAGGGTTATTTTTCCTTAGTTTATTTTGAATAGCACATTATTAGGGATGGATGGGATACAGTAAAGTCTTGGAGATATGTTAAGAAGCCAATCTTTCCTTTCATGGAATTATTTAGTCATACAGGGTGGACACTAAAACTCTAGAGTAAAATTCTGATGTAATTTTAAATTTTCCTTGTAAAAATAATATTTTATCAATTTTTTAAAAGGCTTTTGCTCAAGTTGTGTTTAACATAGCACCAAATTTTTGTACCTGGCCAAGTATTGTTGATAAGTGTTTCTACTCAATTAATTCTTAAAACGCTTTATTTCAATATATGTCTTTGTTAGGAAAAATATATATACTTCCAAGTCATCTTCTACCAGGTGAACTCGCCACGAGCCACCACAAACAGGAGCCCTATCTTCCTATATATTGAGGGGGCAGGGGGGTGTTACAGTCATGGAATTATTTAACATCCTCATCACACTTTTTAAGGTCTAAATCAAAAAATGATAATGTGTGCTTAGACACTAGTAGAGTAGGTAATTTAAAGAGTAGTATGTATACAAATGTGCTACACCCAATCGTGGCAGAACCTCATTATGTTGAGGGCAGGTAGCTAAAAAGTGGTTATACTGAGTTTTAAACTGCTTTAGGATGAGGTCAGCACAACCGGAGTGGGGAGCAGAAGCTTATCACATGCTTGACCAATCCGTGAAGGGTAGTTATAGCAACCGATGCATGTTGCTAGATTTCTTGATAGTCACTAAGTATGCTTGCATAGCAGTAATGCGCTAACTTCCGCTATTTGGCAACTATGCTTCCCAGCCTATCCAACAGGTGGATCCTAAAGCAGTTTAAATCGTAGTATAAAAAAACTGTCCCACCAAAGTCTAGGGAGATTGTGGAGGTCAGAGGACTCAACTCTGAAAAATAATTGAAAATATGCTGTCCCTAGAAGCTATTTTAAGAGGTACTCATCTAAAAACATTTTGAAAACTAAACTTCTTTCAATGATATTTGGAGCAGTCCTTGTCCCAACATTTTTTGATTCCCCTAGAAGCTATAGAGTGGTCCTTCCCTATATTTTTATTTTCATATTAAATATTTCTAGAATATATTGGAAGTAGTTTTCCCCTGGCAAATGTTTAAAATTGTATGCCCCTAAAAGCTATTTAGAGTAGTACCCGTCTTTAAATTCCCAAAAGACGGCAAAGTTCAAGCAATTTTCCCAAGGTTTTTTCCAATGAACAAAATTTAAGCATAATTTCTGGTTCATCTGTTCAGTGGCCACCTTGTCAGAACACAACACCCAAACAATTTATTTATCAAGGTTCAATGTTCTTGCAATTGAAGTTTTTATTGAAGTTACTTTGTTATACTTTTGGGCTGACAGCCAAGATTAGTGAAGTGCATAGCTGTAAATCCTTGAAGATCAAAATAAGTCAAATTTGTAAAAGTTAGTAAAATTTTCTAGAAAGAAAATGTAATGTTGGCCTACAATATGTACTACAGTATGTATGTATATGTTTATTACACACATTAACACATTCGATGTAAAACCACACAAATACACATTAAGGGCAAAATACAAATTAAAATAACAAAATCAATTAAAAGTTAAATTTCTTAATTATGGATAACATTGTGTTCAGTCTAATTACTACTACTTCCTGAGGAAAATTCTATAATAGCATCGAAATATTGAAGTGTGTAAATATGTGTTGGTGTTTTTACTTTAATTGTGCTCTACCATATTCCTAATATTCTATCATTTTATTTATTAATAAATGTTTTTTCTCCATGCACTTTTTTCATACATATTAATTATGATTAAAACACTAGATTTAGGCCGTAAACAGAACCCACAATTTTGGTCCTTTATATATACTTTGACAATCAGTGGGCTTAGGTAATATGACATAAAATCTAAACTTGAGTTTAAATATTCTGAGCATTGAAAAATGACACCTAGACACGAGAATCAAACCCGGGACCTTTGTATTAGTACGCCACTGCTCTAAACAATAAGCTACCCAGGATTCGTCCTGTGACCAGGGTCATTCTTCATTCATATTTCTAATATCACGAGCTATCAGATAACCCAGCCATCTGCGACTCGGTAGTTGGCTTATGCACCACATATACAATTATTATTATTATTATTATTATTATTGTTTGGGATGCATCTTATTAAGACACTTTCCCTAAGTCCATTATAGACTCTTTGCCTTAAAATATGAGTGAAGAATGACCCTGGGCAGAGGACGAATTCTGGATAACTCAGTGGTTAGAGCAGTGGCGTAATATGCCGAAGGTCCCGGGTTTTATTCTTGGGTCCAGGTGTCATTTTTTAATTTTCAGAATATGATATCTATGTGGAGTGATCCCTCACTAAATGCATACATAATAGCTTCGGCTATTTGATTCTTTAGTTTAAATGATAATCAATGTGTTTGTTTCAAAAATTAAAAACCTATGAATTCATATAATCATTGAAATATTTCCATAAATTTTGGGAGAGTTGGCAGCTAAGGAAGGGATATTGTTGGTCTGTCAGTTTGACCTGTAAGGGTGAGATTGAGATATGGCATGTTAGTTTTTATTTGGAAAGGCGAGTAGGAGCGGAGATAGGGAAAACTGTTCACGGGTTAAATATATTTTATTTTTAAGATTGCTTTTTGTTATGGTTTTTATTATTTAAGTGAATTTTTTTTTTTTTAAATTGATAGTTAAAATGCCCCACAGAAAAACCATAGATGGGAGCAATGTTTTAATACACCGTTTCTTTTGATGAGCAATTAGAGTAAAAAATGTGTTAGTGTAAAGAAATGAAGGAAGAAGTTTATAATTTGTTTCTTCTGATGAAATGTAGAGTAAGAATATGTTAGTGTGAAGAAATGAAGGGAGAATTTTATTTTTTCTCTCTTCTGATTAAAGGAAGAATAAAAAAAATGAAGAAATTAAGGAAGGAGTTTATATTTTCTTTCAGGCTACCGCCCATCCCCCCAATTATTTTTTTCAGGTTTGCTTCCTTCCTTTTCACTTACATTACATTATTTTATAGTGTATAGCAGTGGTGTAGCTAACATTATGAAGAAGGAAAGACTAAAATACTTTGAGTTAGTCAATTTAATGCTCTCAGTTGATGAGTTGTGCATTTTAGCTAAGTAGTAAGGGGTCCACAATCTCACTACTTCCTCCA
This sequence comes from Timema shepardi, assembly GCA_902151425.1. Taxonomy (NCBI): domain Eukaryota; kingdom Metazoa; phylum Arthropoda; class Insecta; order Phasmatodea; family Timematidae; genus Timema; species Timema shepardi. The sequence goes on from CABFVX010000452.1 coordinate 163,755, forward strand.
TCCTGTCCCGGGTTATTGAATACTGCTCATCGATATAATCTTTACATGTTTATAGTGCATAAATATTGCAAAGATGGTTCAAATGAGATTTTTCTAAGATTCAAACTTTAATTTTACCAACAAATCTAAAAATCAAACCTTGGAAAACAAAATATGAGGTTAACTTTCTCACATAGATATATTCCGTTTTCATATTTATTATTTAGTTGCTATAGAAAAAAAAAATCAGAGCTAAATGATTATTTTACTAGGGTTTGGTTTTTGGGATATCCTCTTACCATTTGGGGCTTAAACACTAATAAGTATCATAATAGCTCTTTGAACAAATTAATATTATTACTGTGTATATTTTCAAATCCACATATATCGATTACCGTTAAATAAAGATGCTAGGATTTAATGATTTGAAGGACCCATCCCTAAAATATAGTAAAAATTATGATTTTTAAAAGGTGTGCATTCAATTTCTTGTGTTAAACCAAAATTGTCAATCTCATACATCTGTAGAAATACCACTCTCACACTATGATGACATTTCAATGCAATTCTGATATCATTCTCATAGCTGAACTGTGAGACTACATTGGCTAGGATTTGTTATGACAATCAAACGGTGTTGTTTAAAACAAGGAAAATACACATTTAATTTAATTTCAATTTTAAATGCACTGATATATCTTACCATTAAATGTTTCTGACAATTATTAATGTCGCTTGTATTTACTTTATGGAGTGAATACAAAAAAACAAACAAAAAACGATAAAACAATTAATCTGGTAGAAAAATATTGATTACATTATTTAAAAATACATTTACCATCAGTTCAAAAACAGTACAACCAACATTTTGATAAACCTACAATATTAAAATTCCTTTCATATCAATGCGACTTATGGGAAATATTTCAATCAATTTCTAACCAAGATTTGTACTTCTGAAAGAAAACATAAGTTACCCCAGGTACAGTTTCGGGGGATTTTGTGCAAGGAAAAAGTAACATTATTTTAGGCCTTTAGAAGAACTAAATAATAAAAGAAAATATTGCTAAACTTACTTCACCTTTTGGTTCATAATTAATTCCAATTATGAAACTGCAAATATGATAGTTTATCATATATATTTATTTTTAACTTATACAATCTCAAGGTGATTGCAAAGGCACAAAGCAAATGAATAATAGTAAATAAAAAATAAATGTTTATAATTAGATGCACTTTTTGGTCAAGTGAATGCTCCTCAAAATTATCTCAACAAGTTTTGATGACAGATTTATTTGGTTACCCATTTTTTTTTAGTTTTTTTTATATAAAAAAATTAATTCAATAAAATAATATAACTTTAATAGGACACATTATGCAGTTGGTTAGAAACACAGCAACACTTAGTAATTCTTTTTAAAATATAAATAATCACACTCATTTGAAAAATGCATTGCATTCTTTTAGGTAGAATGGAGAAAAAGAATTTTACTAAATGCAATATGATTTACATAAAATTAAAATTAAGATTATTTAATAAACAAAGAAACAGATAACTATAAAAGTATTATTATTTTCAAAGCAGAGTTGGTATAAATGTTGAGTTAGCACAGTCAGTCATGGAGTATTTCCAAAGAGAAAAATAGGATTTATTTTAGAAATAATAAGAATAAACTACATTTCCCAACTTGTCAAGATAATGTAAACATATTTTAAAATTTTGTTTTCTTTTCTTCAATATAATTTATACAATATTTAACACTATACACACTTTCTTTAAAAAATAGTTTATCTGTTGTGCATTTTGGCTGGGTATTTTATCCACAAGAGGTTATACTACACAGAAACGCCGACATCACTAACACTAGGGCACAAGTTCAGGAGAAACATTTGCAAAGTAATATAAATAAGTGGCAAGTGCAAAACTTAGATCACGCTGTACTTGTCTGGAAACAAACTAACACGTTTAACAACAGCGTTCATAAATATTGTTCTAATAACGAACAGGAACCAACAAACAGTTTCGGCACTTAAGTTTGGTAAAAAAAAGAAGCTTATATTTAAATGCTGGATTTATCTCAGTCTAGTAACATTTCAAAATAAAACTTCCCCAATCCGTTTTTATTTTACATCAAACTGTTCAAGAATACGCCTCCGCACAGTACAACGATGATTCCTATTGGTCCCCTTGTTCTTCACAGCCAATTAAACACGATGAGACACACATATATAACCCCTTATCCAACAACTGTTAGGCTGGTATGGTTTAAATTCTTTGGTCCATTCTCTGTTGCCCTGCAATCAAAAATGGCAAATATTTAATACAATTTGGGTTATTGTGTAAAAACATAAGAGCATGCTAGTTTCATGGATATATGAAACAAATCCGTACATCAAATAGAGTCCAATATATTAAAAATCAGCCATAACGCTGTACTAGGGCAGGACTAACATATGTTGATAACAATAATTATTATTATTAGCACCGCGTCTTACTACCCATTCAGGTTATACACACTTAGGTTAATGTGTAATGGTAGGGGTTATTGTGAATGGAGGACCTACAGTTTAAAGTGGAATCCAAACCACGGTGGAGGCCTGGCATTCCCCACATTCACATATTGTGATTAATACACGACTTGTCAGAGGTGAAGGAAGGGTTTGGTAATCAGATAAATCTGTGCCGGGACCGAGGATTGAACCTTGGACCCCCAGTAAAGAAGTCCAACACCCTACCCCTAGACCACCAGGTCACCGACAACATATGCTAATGAAAGTTATGATTGGCAAGATAAAATTGCCTGGCAAGTATTTGGTCAAATTTGCTGTGTTATTTTCTAATAAACTATTAAATTATGTTTAGTAAAAGCGTGGCTTAGTTTCTTCTAGCTGACCAATCTAAAAAAAAAGATTTTTATTCTAGTAATAGAAAAGGGCTTAGCTTTCCTTGTATCTGCTTTGTTAAAAAAATCGCAACAAAAAAAATAAAAACTGTCAAATCGTCTAACTACTTGTATGGTTAACCCATTATACTCCAGTCCTACTCTACTACTTTGTACTTTTGTATTGGTTCTAAGTAGTTTTTATAGATTAAAAATGTTGCTTGTTTAAAAGTGATTAAAACCATTACCATAAAAAAATATTTTGTCTGCAGCCTGCAATGTTTGCTACATTATGCAGATTGGCCTACATGTCATGAAAGGTCGGGTCATATTGTTTTATAAGAAACAAAAATTTCAATTTATAAAACACAACAGGAAAGCTCAGCCTGGAGTTGAAAACAGGGTAGTTGAATAAAAAATAGGGGTACTATGAAAATTGAATAGTGTGAGGCCCATGAAACTTTTTGGGAATTACTAAATTACTAGGGCCCGGCTACAATTGGTTCAAATAAGGAAAAACTTTTTTATATGATTTCAGGTCTTTATTTTCAAGTTCTTATAGCAGACAGCTGATAATTAATATTTCCCTACACTTGTACAAACTTTGAAAGAAACATATTGTAATACAAATAATATATGTTTCCTCCAAGATGTCTTTTGATCTTTTAATTTTTGTCAAGTGATTTTTTCTTTTTATTAAAGAGATATATTTCTTTTATCAAATATATGTGGCATGGTAATACCATCATTAGACCATGTAGTCATTGTCTCGTTTTGCCCAAAGTCAAAATGTCATTGATACACGGGCCTACTATTTCAGATAAGAAATTAGTACCTATAACACAGAAACCAGAATTGGCTTATGCTAGATGTATGAATACAAGTACCCTAAATTAAGTTCCAAAAATCATCACCATCATAAACATTAACAACAAAAATAGTTTCCAGCCTGTGGCCAGATTGTTTTAGTAAATGCCACTATCTTCATAATTCCTTTCATAACTCTTCCTCTTTTAATTTCACTTGTACACTTTCTGATATCTTCTACATCATTATCTTTGGTATTATCTCCTTTTACATCCTCATTATATGACCATACTTTCACAGCCTTGCTTCTTCTACCATTTCATATAAGCCTAATCACAGACAGTTAAAATTGATTGATGTGTGTGCCCATTTTACTAATGACTATTTACACTTTTTTTTATATAATTTTTTTTTAATCAAAATTGACAAAAACTTGTCAAATGTGCTTTACTTTATCCAACATTATTAAACTTTTTTTATACATGGTGTCTACTCAACTTGACCAATGGAATTCCAGACATTTTCCCTGATCATTTCCTCAAATTGCCCGACTCAAAAATATGTCACACCCTTTCATATCCCCCCCCCCCCCCCCCNATCTTTTTTATGAATAGTAATAAGTTTTAAAATTGAAATAAACAGTTTGTTTTATTTGTATTAACATAGTATACTAGAAATTAGAAAAATTATAAAACATATTACACAGCTACAAACAAAAAAAAGACTGTTTGAATCACATTGTAAGTTACTACTGATTTAGTGATTTATTATATTTCATATTTTGAGTAAAACAACATTTTTTTGTAATTTACAAAATTCTCGACTTATCCCCCCCCCCCCACACACACTTCAAATTACCGGCTAACTCCAGTTTTCCCTGATTTTTCCGGATGATAGACACCCTATAATATATAAATTTATAATTTTGTGTTATTTAATTTCAACTTTTCAATAAAAGTTATGACTGCTGTTGACCTAAACTGTTTTTAACTGGCCTTAAATTAAATTAACTCACATACTGGAATTAATTATCTGTTAAATAGATTGTTTTAGTGACACTTAAAGATGTTTCTTTGACAATATGTTTTAGGTGTCAATAAACTTTTAATTTAAACACTAAATAAAACTAGTATATTTCATATTAATATAATATATGATTTTTCAGTGCTGTTGTGAATTATTTATCAACTAACCATATAAAAAAAGATACTTTTTTTTTATATCCATTATAGTTTTGCACTAGTACAGCAATATGCAGACAAACCTATTTGTAGCTTGGTAGTGATATGTTTGGGTGATTCTAGGTGTAGCAATTTCCAAGTTAACTTAAAAATAGATGAAAATATATTGATTGTTAAGATAGACATGTTAGCTGCAATTAACTAGTCTGATGGAAGAATAAAGTGCTAGTAAAAAAGTTGCACACCTTTGATCTGGAAAGTTTCAACACTTTTGAGAACCTCTGGTTTGAAATCCAGTTGGGATGGATGTTAGTCTTGACATAGCAAGAAAATAGTTGAGCTACAAATAGCTTTGAGTTTAATTCAAGTGTGCTACCAACTGATAATAACTCCTTAGAAAACAATAAGATTTGTTAAATTGTCAAAAAAATTAGAATATTCATTCATTTTTTCGACTAACTAGCTTATGCCAAAAAACTACACAGATTAAATATTGCAACAATATAAAGGGACCAAATTGAATTATAAGCCTTAAATAAACTAGGAGCATCTAATGATTTACAATTTTTTTAAAAAAAGGATTAGTTTAAAATTTAAACTACAAAGCCAAATTAAGCATAGCACAAAATGATAAACTACGAGTAAATCTCAAGTATCTGACATAGACCATTGATCAAGAGGCTCATTAGCTAAATAGTGTTGAAGGGTAACGAGGGAAAAAAGGCAAAGTCCAATTTTAACTCAAATTGATCTAGTGCTATCTAATGGACAATCATGAGAGTTTTATAATGCACATGGGATTTTGGTTAAAAGAGATATACGTCATACTTAAATTGATTAAAGAAAAAGTACATGATAGTCTCTTTAGGAGATTTGATATATAAAAGTTATACTGGAAAATGTGTGAAATGTGGCTTTCGCCCTTTCCTATTTACCCTTCAAATGATGTATCGGTACTTTAGTATTACTCTTACAAACTTATCAGCTGTTGTAGTTTTTTTGCATTATTGATAGTGATCTACTTGTTAATCATAGCTGCTAGTCTGCTCACACTTTAAAAAACCCAGTAAAACCTTCAAAATTTCAGAAAATTACATTAAATGATCACTATCACTGTTTACTTTCGCTTGTGAAGCTATATGATATAAGTCATCCTACTTTATGAACCAACTTTTTATCCTTTCTACAAAAATTAGCAAAAATATATTAAATTAGAGTGAAACTGTGACTATTTTGTGCAGTTATACAAATTATGAATATTTTGAATGATCATGCAATGCACAAGGATACAAAATGTTAAAGTGTTACATAGAGAAATATTATTTGTGTCTGAATAACTAATGCATTTAATTACTATGTATATTACTCAAATATAATAATTAATACATACATCAAGTAAAATTTTATGAATATACTGAGTTACAACTCAAGAAAAGCATCAAAATAGTTTTAAAATATACCAAATAATCTAATTACTGACATAACTAATTATTTAAGAAAAACCTCTTTTCTCTCTTTGGTGTACATAATTTTATACTTGCCAGAATGTATATGAAAGAGGTATATGAAAAATAAAATAAACACAAAATGACTCTCATAGTGAAAATATGAACACAGTTCACACTTTACACAGCTGTCCCCAGATAGATAGGCATTGACTGCCTCTTAAAGAAAAATATATTTGTATCAATCAATCCCTTGACCTAAATTGGTGGGGAATAACTGGACGTTTAAAAGTAAAAATTAACAAAAAGAATAAAAGACAGGGAAAAAACATGTAAATTTATTATATTTTTCAAAAGTTATCTATAATCTATTTACATCCTTTATGTTATTTCCTATAAAAATAAATTCACGTGCTAAAGACCAAGCTCAATTTTCCTAGATTGAGGTGAAATATACTAATCACCTAGAGTGTGGTTAGGGGTTAACCCTCCCTTCCTCTTTCCAAAAGTTGACAGTAAAATATTAATACTGCCTTATTTACGGTTTAAACAAAACAAGTAAATATGAGCATATAGTTTCCGCCACAAATCTAATGTTTATGTAAATTTTTTATAAAATTGTTTTTGATTGTGTTCTTTAGTTAGGAAATAAAACTGGGAAGATTAAGATGAAATATTGCCTAAGTAAATAGGCAGTATAAGTGAGTGAACTGTTAATTAGTTAGTTTATTGTGTAGGTTAACTTGGTATACTTATCCCGAATGTTAAATGTTTGTTCAGTCACTGTGAATTCCAGTTAGCGAACAAAACAATATAAGCTACTTTCGTTTTTGGTAGAAAGCACCTTTTAAAACATGTATATGTGGTCAACATTGTATACATTTTACTATTTTATTAGTGTTATTATACAAGTATTAATAATATATATATATCTATCAAATGTGAATACTATAGATTACAAGAATAGTTTTTTGTAACTGTCAAACAAGTTTCTTAAAATTTTAATTTGATAACTTTAGATTTTAGAAACTATTTGGAGATTGTTTATAGTTGTTCAATCATGTTAGAAAATATATGAGAGTGAAATTAAATTAGAGAGTGAGGGGGAGGGGGAGAGAGATTTATAGCAGGCATTTTTTTAAGGGGTTTAAGATCGCACTCCCCAAATTCTGCCCTATTTAATATGTGCTCAATGTACATTTTCAGACATTAAGGGAAGAGAACCAAGTTTATAAATGTCAATCAAATTTATAGTACTTAATGGATTTAATCTCTTCCCTTTACTACCATAAAAATAAACTTTAGATAGCTTCTAAAGGATTTCATATTACTATTTTTTCATTGCCTACTACAGTCATTGGGGGCCAACACGCAATACCCTGAAATGGTGACCTCAATATGACCTTACCAATCACAATAATTACTTTAATTGGATAAATTGCAACATATATAAGTGTGATAGCCACAAAACTAATGAGGACAACTCAATTTGAATTTCTACATTAAAAATCCACACTTTTTGTTTGGCTTGGTTTTGAATTAAAAAGAATCAATAAGTGAAATGTTTGAGTCATGTTACAAATTGTGCTGTTTTGTTATTCTTCTGGCCCATACTTAATTTAAGTTACTTACAAATTTAGAAAAAAACAGGTACCAGTTTGAATCAAGCCTATTTTGATTTTTGAAGCAATAAATTTAAAATACTATGCTTGAATGAAGTATTTTCAATGGTGGATATTTTTTTTAACTCAAGCATGTGTTGAATTAAAAAGAGAATGTCAGTTAAAAAAAAGTGCTATTAATTAGTTACAATTATTATACATACAAGAAATAATTATAAAACAGGATGGAAAACAAATATAAAAAAATTAAAACAATATGGCTTTAACTATTAAAATAAAATCACAGTTCACACTTTACACTGTGATTAATGGACAAAAAAGTAATTGTTGCCTCTTGAAGAGAATAAGCTATTATCACCAAAGCACTTGAATTAGATGTAATTCTACTAGAGAACCACGTGAACACTAACAACTTAATATTTTATTCAATACTGTAGGTAGCCATTACTCCCATGTCTAGTGACAGCCAATTAAAGTATAAACTGTGTTCATCTTTATAATGTAAGCACTACATTGTTTTTGTGTGTCTATTCCTTTTACTTGTTGCTATATCTCTTTTCTCTACTTCCTTCCATGTATAATAGTATGTACATCGAAATGAAAAGAGGTTTTCTTTGAAGAGATATTTTTTACATTCATTTAATTTCAAACTGGTGCATTCACGACAGAAATAGAGATAAATGGATCATGCACTTACCTGAATGAAGATGAAAGGCCAACAGGAAACTGACTTGCAATTTATTTAAGGATTTAAAACTTTCCTATTGTATCATAGGCTCATAAATTAATATCAATATAGAGTAGTATCATGGCAATTTACTAATTACAGCAAAAAACTATTGGCTTTCTTAGCGTATTAACATTTCAAAATTACCTTTTAATAACATAATGCTAGACAATAATTATATAAAATAATTAACAAAAATAGATTCATTAACATGATACCATTTTGGGTGAACGAATTAGGTTTGCGCTTAAACAAATTTCTACATAAAATAATACAACTTTTTAATTGCATTATATTAATATTTATCAACATCAGAAGGTAAAAAAGTTCAACAATGGCCAAAATCTCTATAGACGCTTTAAAAAACTGCACTAACACCTGGGAAAATTTGTTGGTTCGAATTCTAAATTAGATGTTTTTACAGAATTTACCATTTGCCCTTTTAAATAGGTATGATCTATGATTAATATTCTTGATTTAAATGAGAAGTATAGTAAAACTATTCAAATTAAACACAAATATTATTAATTTTTTAAATATGATTAAAATAGTTATAAAATATCGCAAGAGTCTAATTTTTAGAGTTCTGTTCTTTAAAGACATGCATAAATTAGTAGTTTAAAATATTTAAACAGTTTAGTAATAATTCTTTCTTCATAGCACTTTACCATATATATGACCTAATTTGTTTCCGTTTTCAATAAAAAATTATTTTTTTATCAAAATACACCTTTTTGTGAAACAAAATTCAATAATTTCATTTACCATAAATTAGAATCTTTATGCTAAGTAAGTAGATAAAGTACCGTGATTACCTCCTTTGCCTTTAAGCTTTCTAAAAATAAAACTGCAAACAGAACATATGACGAATAGTTTAAAATGAGATTTTATTGGATTGTTGACCACTTGCTCCTAATACCCTTAGTGTGGTGTGCTATGTAACTTTGACAAATTAATTCATGAAACCCTTAAAGCTTACGTGGAATTTTCAAACAAAGCACACTGAGCTTTCCAGTAAACCAAATTATTTTTTCCACAACAAATATAAATTAATGAGTCCCACACAAAAATAAATGACTTACACTGCTATGGGTGAGGAAAATACCAAAACTACAGAAGCATCATTCAAAGTTGCTTTGGCCATAGTGAAAACCTGTAAACTTCAACCCATTGCTGAGAAACAAGCCAGCAATAAAATTGAGACAAATATTATGCTCTGAGTAAAGGAAAAGAGAGAATTCACCAAGATTCCTTTGTCAAATGATACCGTGTAACATCGAATAAAATCCATGGCGCACAATGTGGAAGTGTTACTCCCTCGAGTATTTTGCTTTGCAGTTGGACGAAATCACGTATGTGCAAGGTTTCTACCAACTTTTGACATATGTGAAATACACATATATAGATGAAGTGTTTGATGATTTTTTCTGCCCATCCCCTAAAATGCACAGCACAGTGAAGAATATTTTTTGTTTGGTAAAAGATAAGTTCATAATCCATGATGTGAACTAGAAAATATGAGTTGAGATAAGAACTGATGAAGTGCCTGCTATGTGTGGAGTAAAGAAGGGTGTTGCTACGCAGGTTAAAGAGGTAACTCCTGAATTTGATCACACACATTGCTCCATTCAGAGAGAACAGTTGTCTGTCATTGAAATGCCTCTTGAACTACAATTGGTTTTGAAGCAAATTGTGAATGTTGTGAATACGATCAAGTCACAGCTTGACTTTTCAACATACTGTGTGAAAAAATGAGGAGTGAGTTTATGGGTTTACTTTTCCACACAGAAATATACTGAGCCTCAAGAGGAAACGTGCTTACAAGTCTTTGAGCTGAGATAAAACTATTTCTTCACAACAGTGACGAGGCCAGTAAAAATAATTTTCATAATTTGAAGTGGCTAATTCAAGTAGCGTATCTCTGTGTGGAGTGGCTACAAAATATTTACTATGCAATTCTTTGATTTTTCCAAGTTTTCCAGATAACATTAAAAAATTTCTCAACACAAACGTTTGGTAGTTTAATTTAGTTAGTGGAAATTTTTCTTTTATATTGATCGCATATTAAAAAAAAATATCAAAAAACTTATAAGTTATTTTTACACTACAGTATTTAATTTCTAAGGGATTGTTTTTGGCACTGTGTTAATGTGTTATTAAAGATATCCTGTTTTCTCTCTCATAATAAAACTGCCTTATCTAGCCAATGCATTTTGTTAACAAAGAGAAACAAAATCTCTCACTTTTGTTTAAACTCTTAGGTAGACAGTTAAGAGTTTAAATAAATTCCCTGGCGTTTTCCTGTTTTCCCTGATATCAAAACATTCCCTGACTTTTCCCTATCTGTAGCCACCATCCCAGAGATGTATTCAATGTCTTGAGTAACATAAACCTTTCACTTCAGGGGCACAATATCACAATTTTTAATGTGCCTGATAAAATATCAGTGTTTCTCCAGAAGTCTGAAATATGGTGCAAACGGCTTAGTCGCAAAGAGTTGGATTTTCCCCCTATAGTTGATGATTTTTTGTGCTTTTCCAGGGAAGAAAATTATCATGTAATGGTGGAAACATTCAAGCAGCACATTATAATGTTCCAACAGAATATTAAATAGTACTTTTAGAGCTAGATGCAATCAAGAAGTGTCACTATGTCTCAAGGTGAATCATTTTGTTTGTTGACATGTGAATGTTACATGCTCAATGAGCTAGCTTCAGATGGGTGGCTGAAAGTTATCTTTGGAAAAAAGTATCCCCAAAATTGTTGGGTTAGTGTTCAATATGATCATCATGAACCAGCCTACAAAGCTGCTATCTACAATTACATATATTTGCAAAATTGGATTTTCTACTCTTGTCGAGATAAAAAATAAGAAACGGAACTCTCTGGATGTGGAACATGACCTACGGTTCAAATCGTCCACCATCGAACAGGATACTTTTAAGCTTATGATCGATCAGAAGCAGCACAATCCTGTTCCATTGATGATGATTTTTTTTAGCACCACTTTTACAATCTGTTCTGGATATATACTTTTGTTCACCATTAATTTTACTATATAATGTTTACCAGTAGTATACTTCAAACTAATTTTTATATTTAATATCTTTGTAATATAACCAAATGAAACACAATTAATTTAAATAGATTGGACAATTCACTAGCTAACAAAGAAAAAAAAATTGTGTTAGTATGTTTTTTCGGATTTCTTATTGTTATACTTTGTATCACACGTGTGAAATGGGGATGATAAACTAAGTAAAATTAATTGCTGTATTTTACTGTTTAATATACACATAATAAATAAATAGAATTACTGACTTTGGCAAGGGGATAGATAGGTGGTATCTTAAGAGGAGTGGTCTGCAATGCATCAAAACCTTTTCAAATGGTCCACCCATGTGAAAAGTTTGAGAAACACTTTCCTAGGTTATATATAAAATTTTCTACCTACTACGAGGTGAGATCATGCTGACATATTTAAAAAGTGGTGTCTAAATCATTTTAATATGAATATCTCACAGTGGATTTTAGCATAAAATGTGTTCTTAGTCAAAATTAAGACTTGTTTATTTCTTACAAAAAGGGTTCTCTTCATCTTTCCTGTAAAACCAATAGTGTTTGTGTAGCAGCTTGTCAGCGTGTTTTTTAATGTATTCTCGTATTTTTTCTCTCATTTGGTGATTGACTAATGCATGATTTCCCTTTAATTTCAGGTATGAGAAGGTAGTTGAAGTTCAGAGCTCTTGAAGTATCACTACTATCTTAATGTGTTGACAGAAAAATTTTTTAAATGTCCAATTAAAAAAACTGTTTCATTTGTAAGCAAAGTTTGTGCAAAGGTGATACAATATCAGTGAAAGAACGAGGACTCAAATACAGTACAATACTTTACTTTTACTTATAGCCATTACTGTTTGTTTCCCGCATGTGGCCTAGGCCAGTTTTATTCAAGTCATTTATCTTCCACTAGACCTGTCGTAGACAGTGAAAGACTCTAGTGTTATGAGAAATGACAGGAAAGTGAACTTGTTAAAGGGCCTGGCATCTGTTGATATTTACAAAAAATGTCAGAAATCCTTCAAGCATGAAATAAATATTGTTACAGCCATAAAATTTGGGAAACTATGTCAACATCTGGTCTTCAAACTGTTAATTCAAGTTTTAATTTTAAAGAGAAATGCTTGTTTTGCATGGAAGAAATTAATGAGGAATATTTGAAAACATAGAAAATAAAAACCAATATAAAGACAGGAAACAGGAAACAATTAACCAAATGAAGAGCTTAGGCATGAAAGACAATATTTTGTAGACTGCAAAAATCCATTATAACAAGTGGGGTCAAGATCTAATTCTTCGCATATTTCAAACCTTTTTGAATGTGAAGTATAAAATCACCAATAATGTCTCAGAAAAAAATATATTTTTTTTACTACCAGTGCTTTGTTCAAGATGTCACAACTGCAATGAAAAACATATTTTCTTATCTGGGACTAGTCCACACATGTGAACATGTTGTTTTACCAGTGTGCAATCACAAATGTTCCATGTTAAACCTCTGTAGCGATTTTTACAATCTTCCATTTTCTCCCTTGTGTTTTTTTTGTTTCCTCTTTTAAGAAGTTGTGTTGCGCATTTCCCACTCCTACTCGATGAGTTCCGGTAGAATGAAACCTAGGTCGGGGATTGGGCGGTTACAATCAGTTTTCTTTAAAAGGCTCCCTATACCTTCTTCCAAATATAGACCTCTGTAGCAGTAATTAGGGCAATTATATATGAGCCCCAAGTTTCAAAAGTGTTTAAATTATTCTTGTTGAACTCTGTTTTTAACTGCCCGTTAACTGGCCTAATTTTAGGCTTTTATAAAAAACTTTGATATTTGCATTAAATGTCCAAGGCTCAATAGACCAAATTAACTAAGATCGTTTTTGGTATAATGTGAAATTTTCTTGTACCTCTTATAGCTCATCATTATTGTAAAAACTTACACGTGATGAAAAAATTTGAGCTCAAACTAAATGAAAAGATTTAATTCTTAAATCACCCAAATGCTCCTTTTATTATAGTTTTATTTGACAAATTGTCCATCATTTATTTAACAAAGCCACAATATCTACAAAATGTTCCAACCATGGATATCATCTTGTTCTTGTGGCCTAAATCTTATTGGCACCAAAATAGTTTTTATTAGGGCTGGGCCAATAAGACGTTTTGCAGTTATTGTCGGTGCCAATATTTTGTTTCAGATATTGCTGCTAACTGGTGCTGTTTTTTTTGTTTTTGTTTTTGTTTTCAATATTACAAAAGTGTACAGTTACAGTACTCAAATGAAAGAATTAGCCGATTTCACCACTTTTATACTTTACTTTTCATGATAACCACCAAAACAGAAAAATGCCACGAAAGGCATTTTTATTGAAGTACAAAATAGGGCTTGATGTATAGGCCAGGTGTTAACACACTTTTAAAATCCTGGTGCTCAGAATATTTATATTTAGTTAAGCTAATTATTAATTAAAACTTGATTAAATATAATTCAAAAGAAATATTACTATTTCTATTTTATAAATTGTAATAAGACAGTGTAGAAACACTGAACAATAATGTAAAGTAAATGATAGCAAAGGAAGCCAACCTAAAAAAGATAATTATATTAGGCCAAGATAGGAACAAACACACTTCTTTCTTCAAAGTGTTAGAAGAAATGAAGAAAGAAGTCTGTTTGTTCCTATCTAGACCTAACCAAACTATCCTTTCAAGCTGGCTTCCTCCATTATCAGTTACTTTACAGTATTATAAAGTGTTGTTAGTACACTGTTTTATTATACATTTCAAAGTCATTAGGCAATAATTCATTTTAGTATTATTATATAATGTGGTTAATTAAGTGTATTTCAATCTGATTTAGTCAAAACTAATGGAAATGGTGAAGTGATATATTTATTTATTTTTTTGTTTATAGAGCATAGAGCTCAATACTCTTAATCTACCCCCCTCTCCATCCCCTCCTTCCTCCAAGGGTAGTAGGAAGTAACTTCAAAATTTTAAATGGAACATGGTGTTAATTGTTGCATATTCTGAAAGTTTTTGTTCCTATACTTATTAATTTTAAAATATTTATCAAATTTTAACTTTTAATTGAAAGTGCTGACAAGACAAAAAAAACAATATTACATGACAAGTTTAGTTAAAGCGGAAACGGAAATAATAAACTATAAATACTCAAGCCAAGTAAAAAATAACAAAGTGTTAGCTATAAATATTAAATACTGGTTGTAAACACCTTTAAAATGTAGAACAAGCATTGTTTATATTGAGCTAAGAATTATAAGCATTGAGTGTCAATAACAGAAAAACAAGTGCTATGTTCATAACTTCAATACATAACATAAAATGGTATCATGTATAGTTCAAATTAACAAAAACTACTTGTGAGGCACTGAACCATTGTGTTTAATTTGCGACTTCAAACTCACAATATTTAGTGACACTCAAGCATTGCAGTACACAATACAAGTAATAGATATAATTAAGGGCTTTATTTAACTAGCAATTTTAAGTGGAAAGAATTAGTAAAAAAGGTGTGTTAATTGTATAACACCAAACAAATCTGATCTAAAAGTGTCTAAAACCATAAGACAAATGATTAAATGACATAATTGTTCTTGCAAATAGACAATCGTTGTCAAACTATATCAAGTATAAGCATCTCAAAGAGTAAAAATTTAGAGAAAACTTTTGAAATGATGGAAAAGAAAACAGAAAGCATATTTTACAGCCTAACTGCTGAGAAAATTGAATAGAAAGGCCCCTAGCAACAATAAGTGTTAGTAGGATGCGAATGAAAGGCCTCAAACAAATAGTCAACCACCTCTGGTGCATGTCACATAACACATACCTGGAGAAAGAAAAATATTTAATTCTTTCGGCTCTTAATTTCTAGTTAAAGAAATAGTTATAAAAAGAGTTTTACAAACCCCCTCTTACCCCATTTTAAAAATACAGCTTTTATTAAAAAGAATGTATTTGCTAAAGTTTTAAACAACAAATTTTGTTGGGATGGTCGGGCAGTAAATATTTGTATCGGGCGGGCTTGGGTAAACATTACAAAATTACACTCGAGCACAGGCAGATTTGGGTGGGTATTTCATTTTACAAACAACTTTGTCACAGTCCTATAAAATTTAAAATTATAAGTTCAACAGTCTAATTTAATTATTAAAATGTTTAGTTTATGCTCAAGAATTTATAGTCAATACTAGAGCAATTATCATTATCACTATCACTATCACTATCATTATCATTATCATTATCATCATCATTACTATTGGCACCACATCTTACTACTCGTTCGGGTTAAAAATCTCAATGTGGAAATGTTGAATTAGTTATATTGTTTCCATTGACAGAGAAAATTAAATCGTAGGCTACTTGATTTTGCTATGTTGTAGACTTGTAACCTGTGAGACACATTATCGTAGTTTAGTTGAAAGCAAACATAATAATTTAAGAATTAAAAAAAACCTACATTTGTTTAATACTGAAATTTAATTTAACTATGAATTTCAGTTAAACACGATTTTTTCGAAGTTCGAATTAGAGGTTGGTGCTAACATGGTATTATATACTTAGCAAGTTCTTGAGATGCCCGATCAAAATATGGGCATAAAAAATACTCGCCTGACATTTTCAGATGCCCAAAATTTCGAGTGCTCGACCACCCCTAAAATTTTGTTGATGAAATTAATTTATATTTCATGATTAGAATGTTCCAATAATTATGTCATATGTTGAAAATAGTTATAGGAGTGTACAATAATAATAATATTTAGCACCGCGTCTTACTACCCGTTCGGGTTATACGCTGAGTATAGACCACATTTTAATTTGAAGCGAAGCTGAATCAAATTTTATGAAATATTCTCCAACATAATTTTATGTTGTAAAAAAAGCATTTTATTTGACTTAAACATGTAGATTTACAAATTGTTTTTTTGCAAAAATGTGTTTAAGATTAGTCCTAAAATGACCAATTACATTAATCTTCCAAATGTAATTCAATTAGGTTCTAGAAATATTTGACATGTGAATATCAATTTGTAGTGTAAACTCCATTTACCCTGAACTGAAATGTAGCAAACTTATAATGATGGATTACACTATGGTACAGCTAATAAGATGGGGTCATAACATAATCAATCAAGGTAAAACTGGTGCAACTTTTCGGGGTGAGTAAAGTGTGCTTAACAGTGAAAAATGACCAAAATTTAACATATATGTATATTTTAACTGTCTATATTTTTACTGGCAGAAGTTTAATAAATGTCAATAATAACTTTTTTTTTTCAATGCAAAGTAGAAGAATGTATATGCCAAGTTGAAGTTTTTGAAGATCACCCCACCCCTAATATTTCCAAATTTTATTTTAAGATAAATGCTGTGCAGTTTTTGTACTAGTGCACTCGAGAGTTGGTTGACTAGATGTGAAGGTAGACCGGGTGTTACCTGAAGATTGACGAGGTGGATGTGGATCGGGACCATGACACAAGGAAGTCCTCACCTCGCTGAGTCGCCCGTCTCTTGTCCAGGACTGCCCGTGTCACATCGCGAGGGAAAAGGCACGTCTCCACACATCGCCACACAAACCTGGGTAGTATTCAACAAACAACAAAGATGTGTTCATTGAGCTTACACTCTTATGTATTAAAAGCAGTGTTTATGTTGTTTTTTTATTTAGCACAGAGTCTTACTAACTGTTTGGGTCATATAATTAAGTACTAATTAAGCTAATGGGTTAAGAATTAAGATGTTGGATTTTGAGTAAGTGAACCCGTATTTGCTTGGAGGGAGAATGGAAAAAACATTTAGGAAAAACCACCCCCAGTTCACCCAATCATGATTCAAACCTTGATTTCCCTGTCCTCGGCAGTTTAGCTCAACATAAAACTAGCACGTTCGCTAACTACACCACCAAGGCAGGTGAAAGAAAAGCAGTGTTGTGTGTTTCATGTTTTTTTTGGAAAACAAAGCAATTATTGGAGTGTTTTTTACTTTCTTCTGATGAAAAAGGGGACTGATGTACCCTAAAAATTACATAATTATGTATTTTGTTGTGTTTTAATCATGAGCTTTGAGAACTACAGTTTTCTAGTAAATGTGTAGGCCTTGAACTTCTATCCTCCGTTTAATTTTCAATTTAATACAACCATTTGGTGCCATTTTCCCTTTGTTTGAAAATATATATATATATACACAGCTACACTAAAAATATTGATTTTCAACAACCAATGGAATTATGTGTTGTGGATTACTAAACAAATTGTTAAATCTGTTTTAAGGAGAGGAGGAGTGGGAAAGTAAAAGAAAGACAAGGTAAAAGAAAATGGGAAAGGAGAAAGATACCCAACTTGAAAAACCAGGAGAGAAACAAACTGGGCCTGGTTATGTTGTGTTGCGAAGAAATTATTATTAAATAAGCTAAAATAATAACTTATCAAAAAAGGTTTATTTCCTGTGTTTAATGCGAGACGTGGGTAATATTTCAAGAACATAAAAATTATGCTTTATTAAAATTAGTAAACATATTTCTGACAATTATAACCTTGTTTTCCTCTAGGCAGGACCAATATAACTGGAGGTCCAACACGTGCATTCACATAGGGTTTCAGATTCTGGGAAATGGCAAAAATAATTGTGCCCAAAATGTGTTTAGGATGACAGAATAAAATTATATTCAGGCAGAATCAGGATAGTGTTAAGTAACCACTTGTCCACATCTTAGTTCCAATGGGAGCAGAGGGATTACTCAAGGTCATATTTAGGGTATGCAACACTCCTGTGCAGTTATTTATTTTATTCCCCCTCCCCACCCCCCTCAAACATCAACATCACTTCTCACCTAATTAGGGCATTGACTTGAAAATATTATATGGTTGTGAAACTTATACATATTGATAATTTATTTTTAATATTATTTAAATATTGTAACACAATTGAATAAACCATAAAAAAAAATAGAAATTTACAAGCTCATGCAAATATTCTGCAGAAAAATATTCCTGTACAACAAATGTTTGGATATCCCTTCTAAAATCTGAGAAAACCCAAGAACACTGCGTAAATAAAAAAAAACTTAAAAAGTACTGTTTAAATAGAACACACAAAAATAAACTAACAGAGCACTATGGACAAGTAAGTAAATCACGCCGCAAAGCAATACCATCACAAACTTGTGAAATTACCATATTAGAACATATGCAGCTTTTCAGTCAATTTGAAGAACTGTGCTGCCATCTTTTGTAAATATGAGAGTTGTTCTTTAATAATGAATTATGACAGAGAGCTAACAAATTGCTAGTTTTTTATACTTCACGAAAAATGCTATAAATTTGTTTACTGGTTACAGTCAAGTTTGCTATATTTGTCTTATTTCCATATTATTTTGCCCCCCCCNACCTCCAAACTTCACCACCCTGTGCAACTGCACATGTTGCACGTGCCTAAATACAAACCTGGGATTACTTAGCTGTTCTGGCTAGTCCCAAGTACTATGTTTGTGTGATTATCCAGAAACAATGTAATCTCTTATTTCAACATGCCAACCCACTATCCTTCCCTATCAGTTGTTTCTCAGTTTAATAACCTCATGTTGCACACATAAACTCCACCACCTAGGCACTGTACAAACAAATTTTCACTGGCCGAGCCTTTTTCTGAAAGCTAGTCAAGTTACTAATACTACTTTTTAGAGATGGGTCAAATACATTATTTCTCGAATTCAAATCTACATTTTATTTTAGAGTATCTAATCCGAATCCTAGCAAATTGTTAGACATTTTAATGATTTTCAAATAGACCTACATTACACAATATAGTCCTAAGCTGTGAATTAAGATTTATTTCAATCATGCTTTCAATTTTAATCAACCCCAACCACCCCTTACAAAATACTTGTTGAAATCCAGATAAACTAAACACTCTAGACTAATAAGATTGTTTAGAATTCAAATCAATCAAAGTTTGAGTGTCTTTTAAGTTATTTTTAAAAGAGTTGCTAGAATGAGTTAAGTTTCTAAAAAAACATGTGAAATAAACAGATTAGGCCTAGTTACCTTTTGATCAACTTTAATCAGCTTGAGGTATTATAATTTATTTTGATAAGAAAGCTAAAATAAAAATACAAACAGATTTAAAAAAACAAAACTATCACAACAATTAAACATACATTGAAATAGTGAATTCAATAATACCAAAGTATGTATTATTATAGTTATTATTTTATTTTATATCTACCTTCTATCTTCACATAAAATACAAGATATATATTCGATTTTTGCGATATACCAATTTCTGAGAATGTATTCTATTCGTAACACGAACATCTTTTCAACTTTTGCAATATGTTCAATCCTATTTTATTAAAAAAAGCTGGGTTTGAATATTTTTTACAATTACTTCAATAACATATTTGGAAAAAAAAAAACAAAAAAAACTCTTATTTAAAATAAATTTAAAAACAAATTATGAATTAGCAAGTCATTATTTGATTCTTGAAACTCGATAGCACTTACTAAGTAATCAGATTACCCGAGTCAATTTCAAACAAATCATCAATATACAATATGTATGTTGGTAGGCATAAATAAACAGTTTTATCGGTGTCTCCTGATATTATTTATTTTTCATGAAACCCAACAAAATATTTATCTTAAATCTAGTTTTTATTTTCAGTTTTTGAGAGCTTTAATGTGTTCATTAAAATATTTACAAGATTGTTCGTGAGGTGAAAGTTTCAGAAGTAAGCACGGTTGAGTCCAAGTTTCCCATAGGGGTGGAAGAGTAGGGTATTAGGCAAGTTAAATTTTCTACACCTAATAATAATAATAATAATAATAATAATAATAATAATAATAATTATTATTATTATTATTTTAAGATTTTATTCATGTTTATCTCTTTTGTCTGACAAAATAATGATTACGGATTAAGTTGTGCTTTTCAAGTAGGCCTAACTTAGTAATTTTTGAATTCAAAATTCAAACTATTATGTTTTGTTTATGAGATGAAAGATTCAACCATCAAATCTAATAAAGCATCAGATCCTCAAATCTCGAATACTTGTCAGGATTTGGTGGATTTGAGGATTCGAGTGGCCCATCTCCACTACTTTCCTTTTCCTGCGTTTGTCCTTTATGTTATATCTTTTACATGTTCCAATCTATGTGTCCTATCATTCTTTACCATTTTACATTTTCCCCCTTTTGTGTTTTTTTGTTTCCTCTTTTATGAAGTTGTGATGCACGTTTCACACTCCTCCCTGATGAATTCTGATAGAATAAAACCTAGGTCGGGGAGATTGGGAGGTGACGATCAATTTTCTTTAAGAAGCAACCATTACCTCTTTGTCCATTGTGGGCAGCAATGTAAAGTGTGAACTGTGTTCTTCTTTTCATTGTAAAGGCCATATTGTGTCCGTCCTTACTATATGTCTCTAACCGCCTTTCCTTTACCTTCTTCCAAATATAATACAGTTAACTCATAAAGCGAAAAGAGGTTTTCCTTATAGAGTTATAATATAGTAAAATGTTATCAATGTTGGCTGCAAAAACAAAAATCTAAAAGACTCTACCTAAAAGAAATTAAACTATATTAATTTTAGCTAACTTTAACTGTTGTTTTCTATAGATTTCAGTGCAGCATCCAATGTTTTCATTATATTTTTGTGTGAAAAGTATTGAATAAACTTTATGTGTAGTTTTAAATGTGTAGTGTAAATAATATCATACAACATATGGCAAATGTCATGAGCAAAATATAGGTTAATTTGTAGAAATCTGCAAACTTCAATCATATTTATATCGAGTCAAATTTTTAAGATTATTCTATTCAATAACTCAAATAAACTGTACTAGAAAAAAATGATAAGGTAATAGACCATTGCAAATCCCATAATGTGCCTAAAATATCTTAATGTATTTTTAATAACAATTCTTGTGAGGTAAAGTAAATGCTTATTAATTATTACCATATTGACCGGAAAATAAGCCAAACTTTTTTTCCAATAACAACCTTTATAAAATCTTTGCATAGCATATAGTACATAACCAATAAGTTAACTTTGAGGATCGAAGATGTATATTGAAATATCTTATAATTACCACAAAATATGGTGCTATTTATGTCTTAGCTTTTCCAAGGTAAGCTATTGGTTCATGAACACATTGAAAAAGTGGCATTTAAACATGATAGCTCATAAAGACTAGGGTCCAAAATTATCCTTTTTTTTAATAATCCAAACTCTTTATTTAACATCATAGTTTTAGCATATATAACTAAAATATACTTCAATTCAATAATTATTCAAAATTTGTGAATATTTTTTGCTTCGATTAGAGATTTGAACTTAAAAAAACCTGCTTTGCTGATGTCTAGAAATTAGTATTCATTTAAAAATGTAAATGTGATTGCAAGACAGGAATAGGGGATTAGAGAGTGTAAGAGGGAGAAGGTGAGGGGTGGACAGGAAAATCTGTAGCACCGGCCTTGCCTCGAGGGCACCACATTGAAGTTAGATCCTAACCTTGGCAAGAGCGCCATGGGCACAGAGAGGCCCACCACAAGCCAGTAGACCAGAGACCCCATGGTCTGCTGAATCACTTGGTAGTTATTGGGCAGACCCAGGCACTCCAGGCACACCGTGTTGTACACTATCGTAAATATGTAGAATGCTACTATTGATGCCAAGATGGAGAGGATATGAATTATTGTCTGGAACAACACAAACAAGTTTGATTGATATTGCATACAACAATAACATCTAAAGGCTAGTACACACCGGGCGATAATCGCACCAGATCGAAGTATCCAGCGACACTGAATAATAATAATAATATTTAGCACCACGTCTTACTACCCATTCGGGTTATACGCTGGCGACACATACACCAACTTGTATCTGAACACAAGTCTCCACAGATGTTTTGCATCTCCACCAAGCAACCACATCACATTAGTCCCTCTCTGCAATGGATTTGCACATCACTATTGGTATTGCTACAACTTATAAAACAATTAAATGTTATCAAACAAAAAAAACAAAAACTTTGGTGGAATAAGGAGTTTTTAAGACAAGAGAAGAATTGAGGTGATTGTTTCTTATCAAAACTATTGTTTTTGGTAACAGTCAAAATTACAAAGTGAGATACAAACATTCAAGTTGAAATGGAAATACAATCTAAAGTAACCATAAGAAAATCACCATCAAAATACAAAAGGAAACACATGTTAACTGGGTTAAGGAATAGAAATAATAAAGTGAATTAAATTCAAAAGTTGCAAGTAGATGTTTATGTGTGGGTCCATACTGAGCAATGTTTCCCACTGGATGTTGGAGACAAGACACTGGTAACTTTTTTATCTTATACCGGTGGATACTTGGTCGATGTTTCCCGTGTAGGTGACATCTTATTCATTTATTCTGTCTTCTATAGTATGCGTAGATGATGTCACATTTGTGCATTGGATTCTTCCCCCTTTTTCCCTCTTTCCCTAGGTGGGCTTTCTTCATCAAATTTACACTTATTTTATTTTTCCTTTTTCTTTAGTTTTATCACTTTCCTTTACTATAAAATTATTTATCTATTTGGCCTCCTCATTTTTAAACATTTCAACCATTTAAGTTAGAGTTGGGTCAAATTCACTATTTTAAGAATTTGTATCTCAAATTTATCTTCAAATCCTGAATCTTGAGTCCAAATTCAAATCTTAGAATAATTATGAACATAAGAGGAAATATAAATATAGTTGAGTAATAGAAAATACAAAATTATCTAGCCATTGAGCCACCTCATTTTTAAAAAGAAAATACAAATAGTAACTAAGTGTTAACATTCTTTCTTATAATTAATATATTATAACATTCATACAATCAGTTAAGTGTTAAATTACAGGTTTGGTGCCTGGATGTTGAGCCCATCCTATAAATATAATAGGTTTTGAACTACCAACAAGCAAAGAGCTCTAACACCAATTTCCCTTAGAGAATCGGGGAAAAAAAAAACTATTTTTAAGGATTTGAGTCATGAATTTTCAAATCTTGAATATCATTAAGGATTCGAGGGCTCATCCCTAATTTAAATATAACAATAATAATATATATCAAAACATGTACACATTAAAGATTGTTACTGTGAGAGAGTAAATAAATATAAAATGTAAAAACTAGTGGGGGAAAAAGTGCAAAGGTTAAAGACTTATTTTCATTGGCAATTTAAGCCTAAAATCAATAAAAATCAGTCTTCTATCTCAAATTCAGTTTACTTCATGAATTGGAAATATGAATATATTTGAAATGTGCTTACCCAAGACCTAGTTTCTATAGCGACATGGAACAGCATAACAAACATGCACGAGGTAGTCACGGTGGTCCCAAAATCCCAAATACCAACATCTGTGTCATGATATGCCTGAAAACAAAAACAAACTGTATTTTGCAGAGTTGTAAAATGAAATTAAATAATAATTTTAAAAATATAAGAAATGCTATAAAAATAAGCTAATAACTTGGTAGGAACAGTAGCCTATTTTGTTAATTTGTGAGCAATTCAAAATTACTAATCAATAAATGGCTGATTTTGGGATAAGTTCAAGCTAGTCTTTAATAAAAACTTTATTTCAGGCTCAACAATTTAATAGGCTTAGCAAATTTGAGCTTGTTTTGTTGTGCTACTTCTGTGAAGTGTTGTGTGCCTGGTGATGTGATGGACGAAATAGTTTAATCTCCCTATTCATCTGGATGTTTGTTGTTTGTGAAACATGCAGTTTGCATACATTCTTTTTTGTTGTAAAAATGTTATAGTAATTGTTATTTCAAGGATAATATTTTATTCATTATTTAATTAAATGGTTAAATTTTAAAAGCACGGATGGTGATTGAATTCAAGCTCAGTAAGACTTGATCTTAAACTTTTTGAGAAACTAGGTCTAGCTAGATTCAGAATGAAAAGACTTTAGTTCACAGACCCCTAATCAATGAAGATTTAATTGGTCGGTCAGATCATCTAACTAATTTACATGTTACATAATAATTAGCTAAAGTGTGCTTGTAAACAATGTTCATCAACAATGAGCATCATGACAATTATATATTTTAGAGCAGTGTTCTTATAAGTCAACACAATGTTTTTAATGGTTTATGGAACCTCTTAATAATAGCAAACTCTGAACAATTAATCTTGTTTATATGCAATGTATCTTTCTGTGATTGGAACAAAACATATCAAAAACTTATACCCTGCACTTTATCCTTCAGGATGACTTTTTATTTAAGAAGTAGTAATTACCAAGTTTCATGAAACAAATAAATATAGAATTTACAAAATTTAGAATTGGTTGGGAACATTTTTTTATTTGCTTGCTTTAATGCCAACTAGTATAGGTTACCAGAAACTTAAACTAGCTAAACTTAAGTAACCAGATGTTTATTTTAAGGTTTTTTTAATGAGAGCAACATCAAGACGGGGTTTGGAGGAAGAACACCCTTCCATGCAGCTAGTCAGTAACAAACTCGGACCTTTCAAAGAATAGTTTAGCCCAATAACCATTTCTATAGACCTGCCACTATGAAGCTATTTTATTTTGAATGTTATTAAGACTCACAGCCTCTGAAATGAAGAAAATAACAATACTCTGATACAGAGCGTCGGCTACAGTTATCCAGAAAGAGTGCGGCTTGTAAACCGATCCTAGACGTCCTTGGCGGTAGAGGCTCGGTCGTGCCAATAGGATTTCCTCGGGAACATCTTGGTCATAAACACCTGTATATCAACATGAAATTAGAATCAGAAATTATATTTAGTGAGGGATTTTAAATTTTAAGTCCAATGGTCCTATTTTTAAAGAGAAACCAGAGCCACTTAACTTTTCCTTTAAAGATGCATAGCTCATTGTGAAATTCTGTGCATAGTAGAATTTGCACAAGTAATATGTCTGATAAATATTTGGTTAAAGGCCAGGACTACTTATTCCCCATTCTAGGTTTTTTCCCATTATTTTTAAATAAAAAAATCACTTGTCAGCTTGAATTTAGTATCAATGTAGCCCTATTTTGGTTACAAAATAATATTTAAGACATAAATATGGCAGACTGGCCTTTAGGTTCTTACTATTCCAAAAATAATTAGTAGTCCTAGTGTTATGAAACCAATTAAATTAGTCTTTAAATACATCTACACACCAAATTTCAAAGTTAATATAGTGTTTTCACTTTACCTTGTTTAGTTATTTATAAAGGAACTGACCCAGGTCACAGGCTGGAAACAGTAATAGACGTAAAAAAAGGAGGGTTATTTATAAAGAAGAATAGTGATAAGAGTCTAAGTAGGAACAAATACTGTGTGTGTGTATTTTTTAGAAAAATATTTTACAATAAATTGTATGTTTATTAATAAAATTTATGAAATGAAAAGCTAATTTTTTTAGTCAGATACAATAATACTTTTTTTTAAATTTATTGACTAGGACTCTAGAGCATGTGGACTCTATGTTTGTAAATAGTCCTGCTGTCAAATCAGCCGAGAAGACTTCTTGTTAGGACAAAGTAAATAGTTATTATGTTTGCGATTTCACACACACATATACTTTTACTGAAGGATTAAATGAATTGTCTAAGGCAATTGTGTTTTTTACTACTGAAGATCTATTTTGTATAGTGGTGAGTTTTTTCAAACAAAACCATTCTTGGAAGGTTGTAACCAAAGAGAGAGATGAGCGCCCGTCTTGTTTTATGTAGCTTTACTCGCAAGACAAATCGTCTCACACAGTGGGTGAGGAAAATTATCTTGCAAGCCACTAGTGTGACGTAAGTTTGAAATGCAAGCTACCCACTAGTGACTCGCGACCCACATGTTTCAAAAGTAAAGGTCTGGTGAAGAAACTAAACAGCATGTAAGCCAAAGCTTAAGAGGAAACCATGAACACCTAATTTTATGTCAAAACATATTTGTATAACTAATGAATTTATTGAAAATAAACACTCTCCAGAAAAGAAAAGAAAAACTAGAAAGTTATAGAATATCTGTTTGTCCTATTTTGAGTGTTTTAAGCTTGAATGATATAGCAACACCTCGCGCTTTCAACAGGTAGGGACAAAACCACTAACTAAAATAAAAAATTGACAAAAGTCAAAGCACAGTGTTAATTTAGCTTGAAGATGCAATAGGTATAGATGGTTTTGTTATTTTAATAACAAAATTAAATGGTATTAATATATTTGATCACAAATATAAGAGCTTCAATGGGGACTATTTCAAAAAACAATGCACACTGAACAACTTCAATTCAAAAATTAGCCAGTGTAATAAAAAAAATTGGCCATCTTTTTATGCAACACAATTTGGAAACATGGTTATAATTGAAACCAAACGAAAGAGTGAAAGTTGAGGTTTTGCTGTACATAGAAATATACATATACATCAAGATGAATTTCAGTAATAGATCCATGTACACACCATGAGAATAAAAATTAATTTCTAGGAATGAGAATTTTTTGTTTAAAAGTTATTATTACTATCACCGCGTCATACTACCCGTTTGGGTTGTTTGCACTTACGCTAATGTGTGATGGTAGAATGATTGTGAGATGAAATGGAGGACCTACAGTTTAACGTGGAATCCGAACCACGGTAGGGGTCTGTTATTCCCCACATTCACAAGTTGTGATTAATACACGTCTTGTTAGAGGTGAAGGAAGGGTTTGGCAATCAGTGCCGGGATTGGGAATTGAACCCCGCTCCCCATAACAGAAGTACGACAGCTTACCACTAGATCACCAGGTCACTGGTTTAAAAGTTATGAACATAAAAATTCAGATTTTAAAATAAATTTAACACAGTTTGACAGGTACTATATATCTTTTAAATTAAACAAAATGAAATATCGGGAACTTGTTTATTAAGAAATAATATCTGAAAATTGAATCAAATTAATTAGATTTGAAATTTTAGAGATAAAACTGAAAATTTGGAAAAATTGTTGAGTGGAGCTTTAATAGCTACTAGTCCCTAAAAGATGATTTTATTTTAAATTATTTAGCATCGCGTCTTACTACCCATTCGGGTTATACGCTTTAAGTACTAATTACGCTAATGGATTAGGAATTGGGAAGGTTTAATTAGAGGAAGTGAACCCACATTTGCGTGGGAGGAGAGTGGAAAACCACTTAGTAAAAACCACCCCCAGTTCACCCAAATGAGATTCGAACCTCAATCTCCTCGTCCTCAGCAGTCAAGCTCAACATGACTAGCGGGTTAGCCAACTACGCTATCGAGGCGGGTTAAAAGATGATTTGAATTAATATTTTTGAGTATATGCACACCTCTTAAAATATAAAATTTAGAATTTATTTTAAAGTAAGCATTATTTTCATCTCAATTTTCAGTAGATATTTCTCAAAGTCTTCTATAATTTTAAAACCATAATATAAAAGAATGTGCTACCTACCAATGGCAATTGGAGGGAGAGAAGTGAAGAGCAAATTATACAACATCAGGTACATCTGGTCAATCATGACTGAGCCCGAAAATCCACAGTACAGTTGAAACCAGAATATTAGAAATACAAAAGTCTGTAAGGATAAAAGAATTCTTGTAAGTTACATAAGCCTAAAAAAATAAAAAGTTACTGAATATTTATATCTGACATTTAATTTATTATAAGTGATTAAAATTAAAATAAAGAGATTAAACATAGGTAGCCAATATCTTGAAGATCTTGCAAAAGTTAAATTATTACCTCTGTAAGGAAAACCTCTTTAATTTTTGAGATAACTATA
This sequence comes from Timema shepardi, assembly GCA_902151425.1. Classification (NCBI taxonomy): domain Eukaryota; kingdom Metazoa; phylum Arthropoda; class Insecta; order Phasmatodea; family Timematidae; genus Timema; species Timema shepardi. The sequence goes on from CABFVX010000452.1 coordinate 192,226, forward strand.
TTATTTTATAATATGTATGGAAGGAAAGAAAGTTGAATAAAAATTATGTGAAACTAGTGGTGTGTAAGGTCCACTGTTTCAATGTGAAACAAAGTTGAATCAAATAATATGAAATATTCCATAAGCCAAATAGAGGTTTGAATACTAAGGAAGAAGAAGAAAAAAAAATTGAATTAAGCTATAATACTTAGAGTAACTATACAAATTTAAGTTTAAAATATAATTTACAAAATGGTGTATTTCAAAGACAATAAAATTTGTCTTTTAATGATAAATTAATTTACAATCACAATACTAAATTTAATTGTTTTTATTATTTTTCCAGGCAAACACTAATATTTGCGATGAAAATTACAGCAGAAAATCTTTTTTTTTTCCTTTTTTTCTTGTGGAGCTTGGTAATGGTCAAATACAGAATTTCACTTTTGACTCAAACAAATATACAAAGCCAGGTCAACATTTTCAAAGCTTCGCACACCCTTACACCCTTAGTGAAAAACTGGATAGCAATTTAAAGCAGATAATTAAATATATTTACAAATTTTACACGCATAAGTACTCGGTTTAAGCGTTTATATAAAACTGATCTGTCTGCATGAGATTAAAACCAGAAAGCTGGTAATAATGACTAATGCTATTATTTGGGTGGTTATGCTGTGATACTAAGAAAGAAAGTTTATTTGTATAATGCACTAGTTTACAAACTATTAACATTTTCAAAGTGCTTATGTTTGAATCCATTTTAAGTTAAGATTTGAGTGTTTCTTTGTTATTGCTATCAAAAGGTTTCAGGTGTAAATTAGCAATGGGGACCCTTAAATCCTTAAGGATATTTGAGGATTCGATCAAGTTTCGGATCAAGCATCAAACCCTAAAAAAATTATTTTTAGAGATCTATTTAATACTGCTCATTGGTGATTAAGAACCAATTAGTTATTATACTATAGGATAAGTTTAACAACCTGACCCCAGACCAGTAATTTAACACTTAATTAAATGGATTATGAGACAAATATTAACATTTAGCTACTATTTATATTTTATAATTTTCTGTTTTAATTATATTTCCTTATATGTTCATAATTTTTTCCATAATTCAAATTTGGATTCGAGATTCGGATTCGTTAAATTGTGGATTCAATCCAACTCTAGTTCTAACAAACCATTTGTGTCAAGTGCCCATACAAAGAGATAAAATAATCACATAGCTATACAGAATTATCTAGCTCTTCATGTAGAAAAACTATACATGTTCTAGAGGTGACCAGACATGTATTTCCACGTAATAAACTTGGGGTCAGCGACACCAAATGGTGGCACTACAAGACGTCAAATGGCAGCACTATGCAATGTCAAAGTGGGCGCTATATTCGCCTGGAGGTTGTCGGTCCTGACAAGGGCAAGTATTGAAAGCATGGATGGATCTCGACTGAGGGGTGTATTAACTACCTGTTGTAAAATATGAACTGGTAGAAGAACGTCTGTGTGAAGAGATATATCCAGACTGACTGTGTTGGTTGGTGTGACATGCTGCCTGTGTTGTGCCTATTATCTAGGTTAAGGTTGCGAGTTTGGGTTTTTTTATTCGAAAAAACTCGAGTCGAGTATTTCTAAAAGCTCCTGAGCTTGAGTCAAGTTTGGGTATATTTATAATTTTAAAATTTTAAAGTATACCAAAACACATGTCCTTAAAATAAGAATTACACTCATTTTTATAAAGAGTAAATACTTTTGAAACAAAAAAAGTTAAACAATGGAAATATCAGTTTTTAAATTAAAAATAACACTTATAAAACACAATTTAAAAATAAGAACAACACTCAAATAAAAATTTAATATAAAACTAATAAAAATGGTTTCACATTCATGTCTTTAAGGACATTAAAATTACATTAACTATTATAAAAAAACTTAATGGAATTGATAATTAAATGATGGCTTGGAAATGTATAACAAGACAGTGTAGAAACCCTGTACAATGATGTAAATGATAATAAAGGAAACCAACTTGAAAAGATAGTAAGATTAGGCCTAGATGGGAACAAACACACTTCTCTATTCATGTCTTCTTAAACTTTTACACTTCCCACTTCTTCAAACTTCCACAGTTGCACATTAGTTTGAATTTTCGGGAATATTACTTTTTCATTAATGTCTCTTTATATGAAAAATAAATATTTCCGAAAATTCAAAACAACATGCAACTGTGGAAGTTTGAAGGAGTGAGAAGTGTAAAAGTGTAGAAAGAAAATAGAAAAGTGTGTTTGTTTATATCTAGACCTAACCTAACTATCCTTTCAGGTTGGTTTCTTTCACTATAACTTTACATTATTGTAGTGTGTTTCTACACTGTCCTGATAAAAAAATTAATAAAATGGAAATTAATAATATAAGCTAATATTTCCCCAAAATATGCTTCAGTAACTTAATTTACTCTCTAAGAAAACTTAATAATAATAAACAAAGAAATGCAAGTGTTTAGTATTTTGTTTATTATTCCTTAGTGTTATCGTGTATGATCATGTCTTCTATTCCATTTCAATACCTCTATAAGCAGTTGCACATATGTGTGTTGTATGGGTTCTCGATAGATATTATTTTATTGAGAACTTTACTTCAATTCGATTTTTAATGCTTACAAAAGTTAATACTGATACTTTAAAATTAAAAACCAACATAACTCTCTAACTAAATAATTAATAATCTAGAGCTAGTTTTGTAGTTAAAACAAATTAATTAATATGAGTTTTAAATATATTAAGCTTGAAATTACTTAATATAATAATATATTCTTGATAATAATTTATATTAAATTAAAAATGTATTATCAAGAATAGATTATTATATTAAGGGTTTTCCAGCTTAATATATTTAAAACTCATATTAATTAATTCATGTTAACTACAAAACTAGCTCTAGTTTAGTTACTATTTGGTTATAAAATTATGTTGGCTAACCTGTTTAAAATTAATATTGATCTGATTTATTGCAATACATATTTTGCCAAACTTACCACATTTGTATTAAAAATAAAAGTAAAATTGAAAGTACATTTCACAATAAAATAATGTCTAACAAGAGCCCTTACAATGTGCATGTGCAACTGCATATAAAGGAATGGAAATGGAACAGAAGACGTGATCATGCACAATTACGCTGAGGAATAATAAACGAAATAAGAAACACTTCAAATGTCCAATTGTTTATGTTTATTACATTTTCTTATAGGGTAAATTAAGTTACTGAAGCATATTTTTGGGAAATATTAACTTTTTATCCAGACAGTGTAGAAACACTCTACAATAATGTAAAGGGATAGTGAAGGAAGCCAACCTGAAAGGATAGTTAGGTTAGGCCTAGATATAAACAAAGTTCTCTATTTTCTTGCTACACTTTTGCACTTTCCACATCTTCAAACTTCCACAGTTGCACATTGTTTTGAATTTTTGGAAATATTTATATTTTCATATAAAGAAACATTAATTAAAAATTAATATTCCCCAAAATTCAAACTAGTGTGAAAATGTGGAGGTTTTGAAGAAGTGGAAAGTTTATTATTATTATTATTATTAGCACCGCGTCTTACTACCCGTTCGGGTTATACGCACAAGTGGAAAGTGTAAAAGTTTAAGAAGACATGAAGAGAGAAGTGTGATTGTTTCTATCTAGGCCTAACCTAACAATCCTTTCAGGTTGGCTTACTCACTATCACTTACTTTACATCATTGCACAGTGTTTCTACAATGTCTTGTACATTTCCAAGACATCATGCAATTATTCGTTTTATTAACTTTTTTTTATAATTGTTAGTGTAATTTTAATGTTCTTAAACACATGAGTGTTGAAATAATTTTCATTATTTTTCTATTATATTTTTATTTGAGTGTTGTTTTATTTTTTATTTTTTTATAAGTGTTATTTCTAACTTAAAAACCGATATTTCAATTTTCAACTTTTTTTCTCAATAGTATTTACTCTTTATAAAAATGAGTATCATTCATGTTTTAAGAACGTGTGTTTTTTATACTTTTTATTTGAATATACTCGAACTAGACTCAAACTCGGGAGCTTTTAGAAATACTCGATCCAGTTCGACTTGAATAAGAAAAACAAGCTCGCAGACCCCTAGTGCATACAGTATCAATTTACGTGATCTGTAGAGCTGCCATTTGGTGTAGCCTACCCCAAGTACACTATGTGGAAATACTACTCTTGAAATCCCTTACAACCTGTTTAGTTTTTTTAATCATGAGAGTTGAATAACGCTGTAAATGATTTGATGTGAATTAACTCATTGCCAATAATATTTACACATTTTCTATTTAGCTTTTAATGAATTAACTGAAGTTGACCAAAATTGTATGCTTTGAAAGACACAACATAATATATATTAAAATTATTTGTCCTCTTACAGCATTCTTGTAGAAAAAGTAGAGCACCATGCGAGAAAGGCGATCATAACACCAATGGCCGTGAACCAAGAGTAGCCTCTCTAGGTATTTAAACCTAGACAAAGCATAATCAGACGCCATTACAGCCTGCATGCCTTCTTGGCCAGAGATACCGATGCCCACGTCTGCCGTCTGGATCATCGACACATCATTCGCACCATCACCTAAAAAATTAAACCAAAACTAGGAGACTCATTCATAATCAAGAATATTAAAAATTTTGTGTTTCAGATAAAAATTGTATAGCTGAATATGAAGTAATAAAAACAGCATTATTTTAGCCGTATTTTAAATAGATGTTCCACATGTAATACTGCATAAATACAAAGTTTAGTTGACTTAGCATATGAAGCTTTGTATTTTTTAGCTCTTTAACATTAATATTTATTTTTTACTTCTAGAACCATCTGCGGACCAAATGGAACTTCACTGCAATCATTGTTTGAGAACCACTGCTCAAATCAATTAAGGGCCAGTATTCGTAACAGAAGGAAAATATCATCTATTCATGTTTTAAATATCATACTTGTTTGTTACTAGCAATTTGTTCATTGTTTTGTCATCAATGACAATAATTGTAGATAGGATTAAAAATAAAGTGTTAATTTTAAATGTATGATTCTGTTATTGAGAGTAAGTTTAATTACCCTATTCATGACAGTAATAAAATACATTAAAATTTTATTTAACAGTTCAGACACCATTTAAATCCGGACAATTTTATGTTTCAAAAGACACAATTGAATGATTTTTTTAAGCTAATCCTTGAATTAAGTATTTTTAAACCCCTCTTTGGTGGCCCCGTGGACTAAGGCACTACTCTTGCAGTAGACTAGACTGTTGATGACGAGGATATTGAGGTTCGAATTTCAGTCTGTTGTACTGAGGGTGTTTTCCACTCTCCCTCCACTCAAATAAATGTGGGTACACTTCCTATATACATAGCCTTAATTATCCCTTAAAAAAAATATTTTTTTAAAGAACTTGTGAATAAAAAAAACCTGATTCAGGTAAGACTTTGATCACAATGTTTCATTATAGAGTCATTTTATTTATTATAAACTGTGTACTTAACACTAAGCATTATTCACCAATAGTTTTGTGTTCTGCATGAATATAAGCCCTCCTTAGGCAAAACACTTGTATTTATAAATTTAATATTGTTCACAAGCGTATAATTCGAATGGGTAGCAAGATGTGGTACTGAAAAAAAAAAATATATTGTTCATACAGTTTTTTAAGTTGATTTAAAATAAAGCATCAATGTTAAAATACATGTTATAGTATTGTATAGTGTTTGGAAGAAAGTACAGGAAAAGGTAATGCATAGTTTAAGTCCTAAAGTGCCAGCATTGTGTTTGTTCTAGAATTAAATAGGGAAAGCCACCAAGACAAATTGATGGGAGGATATTGAAAAATAAAATTTTGTCTCGAGAGGTGATTCATCGAGGAGAAAAATGTATATAAACATAGTTTAGTGTCTAGAAAAGGGCTGCCACCAATTTATTTTTAAAGGCTTGTTATTGTCAACAACAACAAATCATTTCAATATATATTTTTTAATTTAAAAGCACAAATTAAAAACATGGTTTATACTTCTGTCAAAATTGTATGCATTTCATTATTTTCTGTAAGTATAAATAAACCATTTAAAAATGCAGGTTTAATATAAATTTATTAAGTGTATGCACAATATTTTATACCTTAGAATGGCCAACTAAATTTTCCAATACCAAATATCAAAAGAATTGATGTTAAAAATTAATTTTTGTTACCTCAGTTTCTAAATCCAAAAACCTAGTAAATGTAAATATCTTGGTTCAAATTTAATATCATCTTACTTTGACTCAACATGGCTGTTTTAGTCAGTGGAATGGATGCACCCGACCTTATTGTTCTTATCAACTTGTTTACACCAAATATGGTTGTTTATGGCGAGACCCATAAAAGTATTATTGACCTTAATTTGACCTAACATGCTCACTTTTAATAACAGGAATTGACTCAAACATCGAAAGGAGGATAGAAGTGCAAGGCTTACACACTTACCAGAAAATTGTTGGCCTCAAAGTTCACAATTAATACACAACAAAACACATAATTATGAGATACATCAGTTCAGAGAGTTTTACTTTCTGCTGCTGAAGAAGGGGACTAATGCACCACAAAAATGATTAATTATGTATTTTCGAGGTACACCAGTCCAGAGAGTTTTAAGAGAATTAGTATTTCAAAAAACATGAATATAGGTTAGACTTTAATTATTTTTTTCCAGTGCCGTGTTTTACTACTCGTTCAGCTTACATGCATATGTACTATTTAATTACACTGATGTGTTAAAAATTAGTAAGGTTGAATTTAGAGGAAAGGTAACCACATTTGTGTGGAGGAACATAGGAAAATCCATCCTCAGTACACACAACCGGCATCATCGTAACCTGATCTCCCCGTCTTCGGCAGTATAAAATATTGATAGAGTAACGCCTTAAACCATGTGGTCATCAAAGCGGTTAACAGGTTAGACTTTAAGCTTGAAAGAAAAATAAAAAAATTGTCAACTGTTTGATTTATAAAAAAAAATTGAGAGAGCTGCCTAATAAGTGCTTTTTCTTGCCTTTAAAAGCTAACTGGAGAATCACTAAGTACTTGTTCCAAGTGGTACTAACCAATGGCCAACGTCCTCATCTTGAGCTGCTCCTTCACCACTCTAACAATGTAGGCCTTCTGGAGGGGGGTTGCTCGACAACAAAGCACTGAGCTGCAATACCGGGTCAAGTCCAGGAATGGTTTCTGCAGATTCGACCGCCGATCAAGGATGTAACTGCACAACATGATAGAAATATCTCCAAATCTCAAAGTCTCCCACAAGATGACTACTTCATAGAAAGGAAACAAGGACACCTACTGGAAGTGGCAAACTCAGAAATTTTCCTTGGGAAAGCATTTAATGTATCACAAAACTATTAATTTTTTATTATTATTATATTTTTTCAAATGGTAATTTTAGGGGCACTTAATGTGTGTGGTGATATCCTTTTGAGTATCAAATTGAAAGGCTGGAATTAAAATTCATTCTTTTCATTTGACTTAAATTTTACCACAATGGTATAATATGATAGCATGATATTATTCAATAATAGGTTTGTTCTTATTTTGTCTAAAAACATTCCAATTCAAGTTTTTTGGGGGAAAGAGATAATTTTTTTTAAATCAGAATTGTTTTTGTATTCTAAGACATTGAGAAACACGAGGATCTGAAAAATTCATGAATTTATATATATGAAGAATGTTTCCCTAAAAATTGGTACTTTTTGTAAGTGGATTATTATTATTATTATTATTATTATTATTATTATTATTATTATGAGGGCTCTGCGAGTACTCATATTTCGAGCTCGTCACTTAAGTTCGAACTTGAGATCGAAATTTTTGTAGGCTCATCATTTTAGAGCTTCTACTTGATGTACTTAATAATCAATGTTTAAAATGCAATAGTAAGGCATAGTTTATTTGATTGAGATAATATCAGCATTTCCACTTATAAATCATTTGGTTACATAACAAATTGTTAAAAATTAATTTCAATTATAACATTAATAACTTAATAAAGCTTTAAAACCACTTTCAACTGGTAAATTTATTCAATATTGTCGTCCATTTTAAATTATACTTGATTGAAATTATTCACTTGTATTGCCATGACAATGGAATAAAAATAAAAGTAGATAAGAAGATTACTAAATAATTTAAGTATTCTTTTTACTATTTTTACCTGGCCCCTTTCTAAAATAATAATTTATATTAAATTAAATTGTAATATCAAAAATATCTTATATTAAATATTTTCAAACTTAGGATATTTAAAACTTTTATTAATTAATAATTTTAGCTATAAAACTAGCTCTAGTTTAGTTACTATCTTGTTATAGAATTATGTTGGTTAATTTGTTTAAAATCAATACATATTTTACTAAACTTGCCACAATTAAACTAAAAAAGCATTTACTATTTCATAATGTTTGCTTGAGATATTATTTTAGTCATGTTATTTTTAATTTCTAAGTATCAGCATAAACTTGTATAACCATTAGAAAATTGAAGTGAAGTAAATTTCTTAGTAAAATAATGTCTAACGAGAACCTGTACAACGCGCATGTGCAACTAGGCATAGAGGAATGGAAATGGAACAGAAGACATAATACACAATTACACTAAGGAATAGTAAACAAAATATGAAACATTTCAAATTTCTAATTGTTTATGATTCTTATGTTTTCTTATATGGTAAATTAAGTTGCTGAAGCATATTTTGGGGAAATATTAGCTTATTAAAATGTTTATTTTATTTATTTTTATCAAAACAGTGGAGCATCACTTACTTACAATAATGTAAAGTGATAGTTAAATCAGCCAACCTGAAAGGATAGTTAGGTTAGAGCTAGATATAAACAAACACACTTTTCTATTTTCTTTCTACACTTTTACACTTCCCACTTCTTAAAACGTCCACAGTTGCACATTGTTTTGAATTTTAGGAAATAATTACTTTTCATATGAAGAGACATTAATGAAAAAGTAATATTCCCGAAAATTCAAACTAATGTGCAACTGTGGAAGTTTGAAGAAGTGAGAAGTGTAAAAGTTTAAGAAGACATGAAGAGAGAAGTGTGTTTGTTCCCATCTAGCCCTAACCTAAACTATCCTTTCAAGTTGGTTTCCTTTACTATCCATTACTTTACATCATTTTACAGTGTTTCTACACTGTCTTGTTATACATTTCCAAGCCATCATGCAATTATTAATTCCATTAACTTTTTTTTATAATTGTTAGTGTATTTTCAATGTTCTTAAAGACATGAGTGTTGAAACTATTTTAATTATTTTTTATTAGATTTTTATTTGAGTGTTGTTCTTATTTTTTTAAATTTGTGTTTTATAAGTGTTATTTATAATTTGAAAGCCAATATTTCCAATGTTTAACTTTTTTTTTCAAAATTATTAACTATTTATAAAAATGAGTGTCATTCATCTTTTAAGAACGTGTATTTTAATAGACTTTCTGACGTTTTAGAAATACTCAACTCGAGTTCAGCTCGAATGAAAAAACCCAAGCTTGCAGACCCCTAATAATAATAAATTAGAGAGTTCTATTTACACACATACGTGAGAGTTTTGCCATCCACAACTAGTGCCCTCTTCTTGTTTGAGCGAGGTATCATCTGAGGATGAACATCTCCTGGAGTGCTTGCTCTTGCAAACACTCCTACCTGATTGAGACCAGGACTCACCACTGGTCTCGGTGGCTGGGACCTAAACACAATAATACTAAATAATCTCAGATTGCCTCAGCTTTGTTAACACTTGCCAGTTATCTTGGCTGGAATCAAAAGAAGGCCAACACACAATACCAACTTTTTCAATGGGGAAATACCCGCAACTAGCTGATGATGTTGACATTAAATGTGTGATGAGAATATTTTCTTAAGAATTCAAGATGATTAAAAAATAAAGACATAAACATTTAATTACTAATTAGGTACGTGTGTGACAATATTAAAAATAATCTTCTCACAACTGACAACACTTGGCAAAAAGTATCCTCCCAGTAGTAACACTTGCCACCGAAAAGAACTCTTTGTCATTTTCAGTAATGTCTCTCAAGAATCTATTTCATAGTAATACAATTGCTAGTTGTTCCAAGAAGAAACAGAACTAGTAATTAAGTAGTTTAGGCACAGGAAGTAGAAGCAAGGGTGAGATGGTATAGTAACTATATATAGTCATGTAATTTACATCCATTATTGTTTCCAGCCTGTGACCTGAATCAGTTTTTTATTCAAGCCATTTATTTTCCACTACAGGCTTGCTAGGTCTGTCATAGCTTCATATGCATTATGATATAACTTAAGGCTATGACAGGCACAACATCCAGTCCCCAGCCATTAATTCATCAATGTGAAAGGGTAAACCTACCTTTCCCCAATGATCAATTTTTCAACCATGATGAAAATCAAACCCGGGACCTCAGCTCAGCTCAGCTCAGCTCAGTAGAGGGACACACTACTGACTGAGCTAAGATGTCTGATTACCAATCATACTCCTGTTCTATAAAATCTTATATGTGATGGTGATTTTATTCTGCGCCCCAGTTAGAGCTTTGTAAATTGTGGTGGTAACACTTGTTCTTCAATAAACTACATCAATACCTCGACTTTCACCATTTTGAGTTTCGGAGTTTACATGACTCTCTTTCAACGTTATCATAACTAATCATTTCTATGTAGGCTAATTAATTATAAGCCTTTCAACATTAACACAGCTATAACATTTTTACGTATTTAATTCTAAATGTCTATATTTCAACATTATTACAGCTAATCTTTTTTATGCATTCGTATATTATATTCATTTCTCATATTATTGTGATTTTTGTTTTTTGTTTTATACGTAAGGCATATGAAGCTACAACAGGCCTAGCAAGCTGGTAGTGGAAAAATATTCAACTTGAATAAATAAACTGACCCAGACCATAGGCTGTAAAGAGTAAAGGATGTAAAAAAAAAAGTATAACTGGTAATTATACTTCATTCACGGTAGGAGTTTACCTCTCAAAGGTCTTTTTTCTTACCAATATCCTACTATATAATAGATTTCTGGTAGGGATAAAAGTCCTTTCTGAGGTAAACTCCTACCGTGAACGAACTTTAGGTGTAATTCTGTACCCTAAGACTAGATAGTTTAAGTTGATAATAGAACATTAGCACTAGAATATACTTGTTATTATTTATTAAAAAATAATTAAAATAAAGGATTAGGTAATGGAAAACATAATCAAAAATAGAATATCTACAAAAAAATTAACATGTGTGGTTGTGTAGGAAAAATAAGGTTAGGGAAGACAAGGAGATGGGAGGAGCAGATAACAGAAAATGTTCAAGTGAGAGGAGGATAAGAATGGAAGAAATCAAAGGAGGAAGAATGGTGGAAGGATAGATCAAGATGGAGGAATTTTACTAAACTGACCTGGCCACAAGCTGGAAAAAAATTTATTATTATGATGATAGTGGTGGTTGTGTAAAGGATAATATACATGTTTAAGAAATTACAAATTTATCCACAATAGTAAATTATGTCTTAAAAGTAAAAAGTTTAACTTATAGTAGCATGTCAATATATCAAGATAACTGGTAGGTATAGTGCAGTGTTTCCCAAGTGATTGACTGTGGACAAGTATCAGTTAAAAGAAAAAGGAAAAATATTTTACTGGAGCTATACTTGTATTTTAGGAACACATGTGAAAATTATTATTACTTATTTTCTTTATGTTGCTAAGAATAAATTTTATTTTTAAATAATTCTTGTTTAAGTTAACTTTGGTTCATTAGTGAGTCAAAAAAAACTATATTCACGGGAAAGTCCCTTCAACTCTAAATGCACATATAACCCCAAACAACATCAACACCTTTACCATTATCACTAATAGATATGTTTTTACTTTATTACAATACATTACCAAGTAGAAATTAGCTAGACTGTGAAACTTTTTAAATGTATGACCTATCCCTCACAGTCATAACCCTCCATTTGTAGTCTGTACTTTGCCAGTATTTCTTATATTACAAAAAATGTTTAATGGCCCTTCATGTGAAAGCATTAGTTTTTCCAGTCAGTTAATTATATAAGGGTAGGAAATACTAGCCTAATGGTTACAATGAATTAAATTTACCCTCCTTCCAGAGGAGTCTCTCTCTGAATATCGGCCAGATAGAAGAGAATGGCACTCTCAGCAGCATCCTTGGAGCGGGCGGACAATTTCAGGAGCTCCATCTGTGGTGAGAACAGTCTGGCCGAATAGGCCACATTTATGGCTGTCTCAGGTTTGTCTCCTGTCAACACCCACACCATAATGCCTGCACTTATGAGGGCTGAGATGGTTTCAGGGACACCGTCCTGTAGTCTATCCTCGATACCAGTCGCCCCTGGGACAAAACAAATCTCAAATATTAATTAATATGGGTATATTGCAACTGGGTACTGGCAGAGCTGATCTATCTTTTCCAGAGTATGTGAATATACCTTTACTTACAATAATAATACCTAGCGCTTTAGTATTTGTCATACAATACAGATGTACTATCCACACTAGTTGTCATGCAGCCTAAAGTGTCAATAGATATAATAGACACACTAGACTGAATTTGCAGTGATAAGAAGGCAAATATTCAACTCTGGCTTGGTTGACTGAATGTGGCTTTTCGCTTGCGATTTGTCACTTTGCTCTTACAACCCCCTTTTCATGCCAATACAAGTGCATTTTCTCTTAAGTACCGGTACTCCTCTTATCCTTATTCCTTGGACCAACGTTTTTCAACTTGTGTGCCGTGGGGATTTGGAGAAAGATAAAAAAAAAACAATAAAAATGAATATTTTTAATCCATAATCACAGACATTAATTTTTTAAATTACATAGTTATTAAAATTTTGAATATTGAACAAATAAACACAATCTCAATACTTATTATTTTAATGGTAAAAACTCCCCTTTTAAAATAATTGAGTGCCTCGATAACTTTAGCACCTTGTTCAGTGTGCTGAGAGTTGAAAAAGGTTGAAAGTTACTCGCTTAGTCAAGTCTTGGTGTTTAATGTATAAGATAGATAAATATATTTAAGATATGTAAATATTTAATAAAAATTAATCTAGGTTTCTGTTTGGAATATTTCTCATTCTGGAATCTGATCCATTTGTTCGTTATCACTCTCTCATTCAGGTTTATACTATAGTTATGTACTTTCTAGTTCAAACAACTGTGCATATAAACAACAACTTACAAAATAAGTATTTTGGGGTACTAAACGAAAGTAAGTCAAAAATTTACTTGATTTTTCTTAAAGAAATCACGCAATTTATTGTAAAACATCTTAAAGGTGTTTTGACAAAACTTATATTCTAGTGACTTAATTTATGACACCTTTACAGGGAGTATATTGTCCAAGATTGTACTGCTAATATTTTTATATAGCTTTAAGATAAGATAAAAACAACCTTTATTTGACTTTTAAACTAAGAAAACACAATCTACATTTCACAATAATCTGTCAACAGTGAAATGAGTTTGATTTTGTATTAAATAAAATAAAAAAATACTAAAAGTAATATTAATGAATTGAAATACAATTTTTAATCTCATTTTCATTTAATATTATGTTAGTCTCTCACCTAAGAGTGTGAGGTTAGTCTCAAGCCGGCTGTAAGACTCCCTGATTCTCCTGTCCCTATTGTCAAGACTGAGCTCTGCCTCCTCGTGTCTCCTCAGCCAATCAGAGTACTCGTGGTCTGACACTGTTCTCTTGGCCATCACCAACACCCGCAAACCTTGCCGTGCATAAGAGTTGAGATGCTGTTGTGTACGAAATATTAGCTGCTGCATGATCACGTCGTCTGCAATACAAAACCATTACAGAATTCACAAATGGTCCCTCACACACATACAAAGTCAATTGTCCCTCAAAAGTTAAAAATAAGTTTTGCTTGGCATTCATTAAACAATATTTTATTTTATACATGACTGAAGAGTTTTTATGTGGAGATTAATTCACAATAAAAATGATAACTTTAATTCTAATATTAATTTTAGGCTAAGTCAAATCTACTAAATGAACCATGTATAAATATGATAAACATTATAGGTTTACTTTATTATAATTATTCTTATGTTGCTTATGCTATATAAAATATAAATAGAAGCCAAGCATGAACATTTTTTGCTATAAATTATAATCTGTTCAATATAATATACATACATTGAGTTAAATAGTACTAAGTGTCAGCCTGAGCTGGTAGTAAGACGTGTTAAATAAAAGAAAAAAGAATGCACGGTGTCTTACTATTCAATTGGGTTGTATGCTTTTGTACTAACTACACTCGTGTGTTAGAGATGAGGAGGGCTTAATTTAGAAGTGCACCAACATTTGTGTGTAGACAGTGGAAAACCCTTCAATAAAAACCAGACTTTGTGCACCCGACCAGGATAAAACTCCAATTTCCCTGTTTTCGGCATTCTAGTATATTGCAAGATTAGCACAATAGTAGACGATGCGGCCACCAAAGCTGATAAAAAAATAAGTTAAATAGTAATTTAATGGTCTGGGGTCTGGTTATTTATGTTGTGGTAAGCCCCTAATATGCAATATAAGCGCTATTAAATTCCAATAAAACATGACAAATCTTTCTTGGCTAGTTTAATCATCTTTTTAGCACAATGTATCAACACTCTTCCCCATGACCAATGCTGATAGAATACTTTATGCAATTTTGATTTTAGCTTGTGTGCAAATATACCTGTGGGCGCAAGCTGAGCGAGAATGGTGGAGTCTGCCCCTTTACAGTAAAGTATCTTCTCGTTTGTAACAGGGTGTTTCAGCAACACAGACATACTCTTCCTCGAAGAGTCGAATGGCAAGATTTGGAGGATTTCAAACTCCAACACACCTTCACCTGAAACAGTATGAAGAACACAAACTAAGTTATAAATGGAAGGAAGATAACACTAGTACAATTAATTATACATTAATAGTGAGGCTTTGAAAAAGGAAATTATCTTAATGTTATGGAAGTAGTCATTACAAGTATCATATTCTGCCTTAAACTATGAAGGAAGAATGATCCTGAGCACGGCAGAACTTTCTGGATAGCTCAGTGATAGAACATTGGCACTCTAAGACAAAGGTTTCAGGTTTGAGTCCTGTGTCCAGGTATCTTTTATCAATTCACGAGTAAGAATTATAAACATATAAAAATAAAGCAAAAAAAGAATACTTAATAAACTAATTTTAATGTGATGAATAAATTTGTGTTAAAGATGAATAAACATATTATGAGGTGGCATTAATATGTTTAGAAAATTTTCATTTTTGACTACAAAATATTGCAAGAATTGTATTAGTCTTCTAAATATTTAAAGACCTTACCAATAATGATTGATGATGATGATGAATATTTAAATAAAGAATAAAAAAAATATATAAAATAGTCTATTGAAGTGGGTTTTCCCAGATAGAACGAGCGGTCAACACTAACCAGCTGAAGATTCGAGAGTACTTGCTGCTCTGGGCGGATAAAGAAGGACATCATACTAATGATTGGGTTGAAAACTCTCAATCAATATAAGTGGGGTGTTAGTAATGTTTTTGGATCAAGAGTTAAGTTAGAATAATCTGCTAAACACTAAACAGTATTAATACAATATAATAGGGCTGGGCCTACACATCAGAAAACTTTAGGTCTCAAACTTCACAACTAACACATGACAAAAAAACATAATTATGTAATTTTTGGGGTATATCAGTCTCCTTCTTCAGCAGAAGAGTAAAACACAAACTGGTCTATTCTCTATGGCAGCATGCCTATAGGTTGACCATGTTTTAATTATGAACTTTGAGGCCTACAGTTTTCTGGTAAGTGTGTAAGCCTCGCCCTTCTATCGTCCTTCCATTCCAATGTTTAATTTAATTCCACCCATTTTTCCTTTGAATACAATATAACAGAAACTAATAAAATTTAAAATTCTTTAAAATGTTAAATCTTGAATATCCCAAAATATACAAGTGGTTCTGGAATTCAGTTTAAAAAAATGCCAGTTCTATTAAACCACAGCACTTGAACAAAGTAGGTTATAATATTTGTTTCTGTACAATGCAACCAACACCCAGAAATTTGTCTTTGAAATATAGTGAAGCTATTATATCTGCACTTTTTTCGAACGAGGAATTATAGAGGAGCTTCTAACAAGCATAAAAATATAACTTTTGAAAATCAACAGTGCTATAAATATTTTAGCCTTTGCATTAAATTAATCTCTAGTGCTCTATATTATAGCTGTACTAAGATTTTATTAAAAATTATTTTAGCTCTTTAGGGCCAAGAGGGGATGAAATGACTTGCATTTTTTTTAATCTCAATCCCCCCCCCCCCTTCCAGGTCTCAAATTTTCCTAAGATTTGGAGGCTTTGAAAATTTAAAAAGTTCATCCCCACCAAATAAAGTGAACACAAAAGTGCAGTATTACCTGGCAGTGCAACTGTTGCATATTGTGGAGTTCTCTTGACCAATCTGCAGTTGTAGCTATATGCTGCATCGATTAGCGCCAGTTCATCAGGGCTTTCTGCTTCATAGATGGGTTTCAACTCGCATGGTGAGGGGGTGGTGGAACGATGAGGGATAGAATTATTTCCATTTCCAGGTGGCTTCTTCACACTCGCCATCAACAATGAGGGTACATTCAAAAGCTTGGGTCGGATAGCATTCTTCAACAACTTAGGAAAAGGCGGGGAATCTGCAGTTGGAGTTGTCTCAGCTGAAGAGTTTATCGGAGAAAGAACCGGTTGATGTGGAAACTCTGGTTTCTTCCCCCCACTGTAACCACTTGGTGGGTCAGAGGTCTGAGCTTGAAAGTGTGAAGGGGGAGGGGAAGGTGTGACAGAGCGAGACTCCGAAAGACGGGAATATTTGTCCACAGTCTTGGAAGGAATTGGAACCGTCTGTTTAGAGTTTCTGATGTCCCCACGCGATCGAGACGAGCTCATTGGTGTGCCAGAATGATTTTCAAAAACAGTAGGAACCAATTCAATTACTCCACTTGCATTCATCTATAAAAACAAAATTATGTGTATGCATTTTACAAAATTAATAATAATAATACTTAGCACAGTGTCTTACTGCCCATTTGGGTTATATTCTTTTTTCCCAATTAAACAACATATTTTACACTATAATTTATAAAAAAACATATTCACCTCACTTTCTTAATAAACTATTTTTTAGTAAAATTATAACTAACAAATTGTAGCCATAACAAATCAAACGACTTAAGAAATCACATTTTATTAGCATGAAGCACAAGTTTTTAAATTTTGAAAAGAGCTAAATTTTGTCGGCAATAAAACTAAACTTTGTGAGACGCTTTATAAAGTGTCAGTTATTTTTAATAACCTCATGCCAGAACAGGGTAGCCAATATTTTCTTTCTAAAAATGTCTGTGTTTTCGAGAAGGAATTCCCATATTTCCAGACAACTTAAACTTGAGTAGAGAGAAATCATATTTAATTTTTCCAAAAATTGACTAGTTAGTCAAGTAATAATGTCTAATACAAGATTATTTGAGCTTGATGATGAAATAAAAGCATTTTTACACAACCCAATATATCAGGGGTGAAAGGGATAAGATGCATGTTTGAATAAGTGTGCTTATATCTTCAGTTCAATTTTCCTTCTAAGCAAAGGTCTGCTTTTTAAAGCTTGCAGTTAAATGTCACATTAACAAAAAGTCCAGTATTTTAAAAGGATTTTTGTTGCATTTTCTATGCTTTCCCCATTTATTTCAGATACAAAAAACACTCATGCTTTCCCAGTTCTTCTGTTGTTGTTTTTAGGTCATTAAATTTACATAGCAATGCATGCTTGTAAAGTCCTGAAAGTAGTTCCGCAATGTCACCATGAGTGCATTTTCTGTGTTACCTCAAGATAAATGAGAGCTCACCATATCATGGTGAGGGTGTCGAGCGACGACAACAGTGTTACACACAGCCAAGAGCAAGAGAAACTCCTGTAGACGCTGTGGGTGGGAGTTGAACCGAAGCTCCCTGCGAGTGCCATTCTCAGTCAGAGAGTTGGGCTCCAACAGGCTCAGCTCCTCCCGAAGCCGAGGGTTCACAAGGATTGGCATAGGGGTGCCTGGTTGAAGCTTCATGTTCTGCGCCACAAGCACAAACTGGATTAGTTTAGTTCCACAGATCTAAAGATGGGGACTAGTGAACAGGCGAGGGTGAGTAATGTGTACTTATAAGAAATTAATAAAAAAAAATTGGATTATAAACTCTTAATATTATACTTGAATTAAAAATGCCCAACATTGATGGACCCACAATCTTAATTTCAAGCTCATTTCATTTGTTTTTCTTGTAATGGGAGATTGAGTGTTATTCCTGACTGGATATAGCGAGGTGGGTTTTTCCCCTTATATAGTTTCCTCCTCTCCCATCACAAAAATATCGGTATATATGTATACAATAACTTCACACGATTAGATTATTCATTTATTCTTTATTTCAAACATATTGTGGAGTTTAGAGAAAATCTACCCATATATATATATAAAAATGAATTGAATGAATGAATGAATTAATTAATTTAGTAACAAGTCATTATTATAATTTTGTTCATTGTCTGATAAGAAGTATGTTCATCTCGCTTTGATAGGTTGTCAGAATAATTTCAGAAACTGTAATCTATTCCGAAATATAATTTTTTAAAGTCAATGTATGTTTTCTAAATCTTTGAAATATTGTCTGTCCTTTATTCATATATATATATACACACACACACACACACCAATAATTTTTGATAGAGACATAGATATTAATTTACAATACTATATATAACAAATAACAATAATAAAAATAGTAAAATGTCATCAAGATTGGCCACCAAAAGGTATTTTCTTAGAGGGCCTTCATTTGAAAACTACCATAAATTTTATTTATAATATGTATATGATTAATTGATTATCTAATCCAGCAGAGATGCCAGCTAACAGTTTTTTATATCATCAGGTCTTACTACCTGTTCGGGTTATATGCTATGTATTAGTTACACTAATGGTTTTAGGAATTAGGACAGTTATATTAGGAGGAAGTGTACCCGAATTTGTATGGAGGGAGAGTGAAAAATAATTTTGGAAAAACCACCCTAAATACACCCGACCAAAATTCGAACTTTGACCTCCTTGTCATCAGCAGTCTAGTTTACTGTGAGAGTAGCACATTAGACAAAGCAGCCACCGAAGTGAGTCTGATATAGTTACAAATAAAGTAATTAAGTCAATATGAGACATTACTTGTGCATTTTCAGGAGGTGGATGATTATAGTCTACACCAGCAATAGTACACCGCCGGAAAATCATTTTGTTTTCTGTGAGAGTACCAGTCTTGTCAGAAAACACGTACTGCACCTGAAGTTGAAAATATATTATATACACATATCAAGGATGTTAAATGTATATATAAGGGCAATTTCATATTCAGACTTAGTATGCTTCAAGTGCGGAACTATACTAAATACAAGACCCAAACCCAAATGGAATGAGCCAGTTCTGCATATGAAAATGGCCCATTCCATTCTGACATAGTTAGGTGTTGTCTTGTATTTAATATAGTGCCGCACTTGAAGTGTACCAAGTCTGACTATGAAATTGGCCCTTGTTTCATATAGATTCATACAAAATGTAAAATGCTGCTTACCATGAAAGGAAGCAGTCTTACCTTGACAAACTAAACTAAAACCCATTATTATAAGCTTTGCTAAAGTGGAACTATCAAGGTAAGCTCGTTACCTTTCAAGGTTAACAGAGGGTAAATAAAAACATAAGAAAGTAGTCTGCCTAATTGTGCCTTACATCAAAAAATTGTAATTTTACCATAAAATTTGGTTAAACTAAATCATATAACGAAAAACGTAGCTTTCAAAAAGAATTTTGAAAAAAATTGCTGCCAAAGCAGTTTGTATGAGTGATTATTGCTTTGTACCTCATTTCTGTTTGTTTGTATAGCACACAATTTACTGTATGTTCGACAAGGCTAATATAAAGCAAGTTGCCTGACTCCCATAAGACCTGTGTAGACAACACGAGACAAAGGTTTTACATCACTACTAGCCCCTTGCCAGCTTGACTGCTCCTCACAAAATAATATGGGAAAATCTTTTGTCAATGTATGCCATTAATTTCGTAAAACCATTTTTTCAATTAATTTCATGAATACTTATATGGAAATAATGATGAAATCTTCGATTTAAAAAATAAGAAGAAATACTCACATCATCATTGTAATATTTTATTCTCGGTTGAAGAAAGATAAAACATTTTTAAAGACGACAACCAGAATTTAGATAGTATTTTAATCTACTCATGTCTATAATACCGATATAATTTTGGTTTCCTAAGTATTATATTAAATACATAGCTGATGGGAAGGGGGAATTTAGCAAGTTAACGCCACCCTTTCTCATTGAAACTTGAGCAAACATATAATTAACACGTATATACAGTTAAATACATTATTATATGTACATATCACAAAGTGTTATAGAGTCTTTATTTCCAAATATCAGTTTTTAGATTAATTACATGTCAAAAGATTTACTCTACCTGATATAATTTTTTTAAACACATTTTTAAATGTCTATGATACAACACCCTCTTTGAAAATGATTATGTTAAGTTGGGTTTCTTAAATCACTTTTTGTGAGAAAACAACACTAAACCTACCCTGTTTTTTTTTTAATTTTCACAAGAGATTTAGAATGTTTAATTAAACAAAGAGGGGAGATTATTGGTATTATTTAAATAAAAAATTAGATATAGCTGAAAGAGTTAAGAGCACTAAATTATGAAATAACACTAAGTACAATAAACTATCGATTCTATGACCTCGGGAATAGCGTTCCTCTCGAAGTAACGACCCTTTATTGGGGAACCATGAAAAATGTGGAAAAAAAGGTTGAAAATTTTAAGGAAATCGACTGTAAAATGTGTTTGTTGCACTTATTTAGGTCGCTGCATGGCTATTATCTTTGTGAGTGCTCAATTGCTAATAACTGGTGTGGGTCAGGTATAAAAATAAACACCACCCATCAGTGCCAGCCAATAGCACTTGACTCTGTCCACCCACTCCCACAAGCAGGACAATGTTTCCCGGCATGCGACTGCTGCTACATCACGTGCCAGGTTTGTTTTTGGTTTGTTTTGTGAACGATTTTTGATGACCCATGCTATTGTTTTTGCCATTGTTATATCAATTTGGTTACTTTTTGGTTTGAATTTGTAAACGGTTTTTGACGACCCACGCTATTTTTTTTATTTGATATGAACTTATGATTAGACTAAATGAGTGGAAAGAAGGACCTTCTTGACACTCATGAAGAAGTACAAGATAATCCAGGAAGTGGATGAGAAGAATATTACAAAGACGGAGATTGTGCGGTGGCATGGGATCCCGAATTCGACACTTTTCACGGTTCTCAAAATGAAAGAAGAAATTGTGAATGCAGTGCAGAAGGAAGGCCACAGTGTAAAGGCCAAACAAATGAAGGGTGCCACGGATGCAAATCTGGAGCAGGCTATGCTGGAGTGGTTCGGCCAACATAGAGTGCCAAACTTGCCTATAAATGGACCGATGGAGGAAGGCCAATGAATTTACTCTGAGATTAGGTATAGAAAACTAAGTGTTCAAGTGGGTGGCTAGAGCGTTTCAAAGTGTGTCACAGAATATCCAACCACAAGGTCGTCGGTGAAAGCACATCGATCAATCCAACACTGGTGAGGGAGTGGATGCCTTTGCTCCAAAACATCCTTAGGCACTATAAGACTCAAGATGTATACAACGCTGATGAGCTGATGATGTTCTACAACCTCATGCCAGATCACACTCTTGCTGTAAAAGGAGATATGTGTAAGGGTGAGAAGAAGAGCAAGGAGCGCCTCATCTTCCTTCCTTCTGTGCTGCAACATGGATGACGGCGATAAGATGAAGCCCATCGTGATCAGGAAGTTCCAGAAACCCCAAGGTTTCAAGGGCAACATCCTACCTTGCGACTATGATTTTAATAAAAAGGCATAAATGACCTCGGGGGTGTTCACGAGGTGGCTTTTAGGCTTTGATTCAAAGATGGACGCCGCAAATAGAAAAGTCATGCATTTCATCAACAACTGCCCTCCACATCCTGCTCTCGACAAACTCGGAAACATCGAGCTAGTGTTTCTGCCAAACAACACCACCAGCATGCTTCAGCCCCTGGGTCAGGGAATAATTCAGCAAGTTAAGGTGAAGTTATGCAAGATGCTTGTGCGGAGTATGGTAAGGAATCTCGATATGGTCAAGGAGGTCAAAACGTGGGACGTGTTCAGGACTATGGAAGGAATCATCGCCAGTTGAAGGGTCGTAAAACTGGCGGTAATCGCCAACTGCTTCCAACATGCCCACTTTGTCCTACCAGTCAACGGAGAGGCTCCTGCTGTGTGTGTTTACCACCACTGCCGGTGCCAAAGACCTAGACGACCCACTGCCAGTGGACGCCAGTTCCCAAGCATGCCCCTCCACGGAGCCACAGGTGGGTCCCTCCATGGAACCGCAGCCTGGCTCAACCACAGCACCTTCGTCTGCCCACCTGACTTTCACTCGGCCGTGCGACAAGAAAACGTGACAGAGATTAGCCCCTGACTGAACATATGAAGAGTACATAGCAGCAGACGATGACATCACAGTTTGGGGCACCCTCAATGACGCCGATATAATCATGGAGCAGCAGGACTCCAGCGAAGAAGAGGGGGAGGAAGAAATGAAAGAAGAGCCTGAAGACATCCCCATGACGAAAGATGTTCTGAAAGCCGGGGATATCTACTCAAGAGTACTTAAGCGCCAGGGCGCTAGCGAAGAGCTGTGGTCCCACTTCTATAATGTTAAAGACTTCTTCTAAAAAACTGGTGCTAAGAAGAAGTAAGCCTCCATAATGCACTTCTTCAAGAATTAGGAAGGTTTTTTCACGTGCTATCTAAAAAATGTAATTTTTGCATATGAGGGCCGGGGGTTGAACAAAATCGGTCAAAATTCCAATAACGACCCTTTTCCAGGAAACCGTGAAAGGTCGTAGAATTGAGAGTTGACTGTATGTATTTCTAAGTTCATTATTGGGAGACTTAACTCTTGTGTGAAATTACATGAGATAATAAAATGAACAGAAGTATTAAAATATTTATAAAATGCTAGCTAATTTAAATGGGTTGTGTTTGTCGAGCAATGGGTTGTGTTTGTCGAGCAGAGGTTGGTGTGTGTTGTGTTTGTCCAGCAGAGGTTGGTGTGTGTTGTGTTTTTCAATCAGAGGTTGGTGTGTGTTATGTTTGTTTAACAGAAATTAACGTATAGTGCATTTATACTAAAATAATTTATTATATTTAGCACTCTATAACCGAATAAACTACCAAAAGTATATTTGTGTCCAAAACATTTATTAAAACCAGCTTTAGCTAACCAGAGGTGTATATTAAATAAATGACAATCAATAGGTTTTTCTAAAAAATGTTTATCATGAGTTCACAACACATTCATTTAAAATGACACTAAAGTCATTTCCAGGATAGGCATCAAAACATTTTCAATGTTGGTATTATGAAATACTCCCACTTCCCCCATGAAATAAATACTAAGAAACGTACCTGTCCCAGTTCTTCAGGAATGTTAAGGGCTCTACATTCTATTCTCTTGTTCGTGTCTGGGTCATACAAGTGCACATCATTGTGGATGTGGTACACCTGGATTAGTTTAGCCATCTCAATAGTTACATACAAAGAAAGTGGAATCATCACCTAAAATGGTTAACAGAAGCATTTTTTATTTATATACAATGTGGTCTCTTATTTACTAAATACTTTATTAATTTTGTATTAAGGCAGCTATTGCTTTGATTTTAAAATGATTTCTTCTCCTTGAAAACTGATTTTATATGTAAAATATATTGAATCCTAACTATATATAGTGACATATTTTAAAGCCATAGTTTGAAATCCAAAACCATAATTAACAAGATTGTTCTGATGTGATAATTGCCAAATTTGTACCGTCTTACTTATTTCCTAAAACTTATATTAGAACATTATAGTATTTTATGAACTGAAAGAGTTCCATAATTATTAATAGACACTGTGAACACAAATTATTTTAGGGGTGGGTTCTTTGAATCTCTCAAATCTTAAGGACATTATTTGATGCTTCTTAGTGTTTAAGCAAAACAAACATTTAGGGAAAACCTAATAATCAAATCTCAGTACATTACTTTACTATACTTAACTAAATGTGAATTTACACAATATAACAAAAAATTGTATCATTTAACTAAGCTTTATTTTTTCTATAGCAACTTAATAATTAATGTGAACCAAATCAGTTCTAAAGAAAGAAAAATTAATCAAACCATAATAGAAAAATTAACCTCTCAACTCTATTACATTTTCTAAGATTCTCCCGAACAGGTAGTAAGACAAGGAGCTAATAATAATCTAAGATTCAAATTTGAGATTCAGGATTCATAAGTAAAATGAAGATTTGTATCTGACCCATCTCTAATTAATTTGAAACACTAGTATATAAAACAGTTTCAATATTTTATAATAATTGACCTGCAGGATGATGACGAAGGTCCAGAACCCCAGCATACCCTCGTAAATGGGGTCGCTGGCGAATGGGATGAAAGGCACAACATCGTAGGAAGACAGCCAGAGCTTGCAGCCCACAGCTCCGATGATACACAGCACAAACAGAATCAACACACACCAAATAACATCCAGATTCATTTGACGCTCGAGTTCAGAACGTTTGTAGCGGGGGCCGCCATTGTTCAACATCGCCTTGGTCTCATGACCTGCTCACAAAAACATAAGATAAATACTGATGTTAACATCTGACACAGCTAATATAGTGGAAATAACTTGCTCATCAACATATTTCCAGCTAAATTCAACCTCAACTAACTATCTACTTTTTCTCATCATTATGTTAAATACTCCTTTTGGTTTGCACTAGAGAAACCAGTATACTTAGTGCACACCTTCTTATGCAATTATGTGTGGATCAAACACGTTCATTCTCCACAGTACACAGTAGAGCATGAAACAGTTTAGTGGAGAGGGTGATTTTGATGATTGAATTAATAACTAGAAATAACTATTAAGTGTATGGCCATATTATTTTAATGTTTCTTGCATCCAAACACAAAACACCATTCACAATTTTGTTATTACTTAACAAAACTAGCATTAAACCCCACGAGGAGTAAGGATGGAAATCTGTGCCCGACTTGATTTAATAATTTTAGTTTAGAGATCAGTTCATTAAAAGTTAACTAGTTTTAAAAAAATCACCCAATTGTGACAGGTCATTCCTTGCAGGATGGACTCTCGAACCATTCACAGGCATTACAGTGTTTCATACGAACAAGTGGTAACACTCACAACACACACTATACTGTCTACTCTTAATGGCCCCATTCGACTCTAGTTTACCATACTCGGCTGAGCATTCTGACTGATGACCAGTGATACTATATTCTAGATAATAATCTGTAAAATCAAGCTGTCTCACTCACCTGGCAAACAGATGATTAAATTCTGTCAATCCTGTGATCACAGGAAATAATATAAGAAACAACCCTAAGTGTAAACAACAAATACGACATCAAGTACAGGCGAAGGCCGGCCGGTAAAGTATATAAGCATATAAGTTGTAAGTGAATAACAGGTGACTGATATAATTTGGGAATTCTTCATTGTGGCAGAATGTTATCCAGCCAATACATATTCAATAGAATGTATTTAATACATATAAAAAGATAAAAATATGTGCTATTTTAGTTTAGCCACCCCCACTACAATGCCACCACTTCTCACACGACTCTCTTGTGCAGTACTAACAATATTCTCTGAGAGGGAGAACAATACTTTTATTGAAACTACACCAAAAACACAACTGCTCCCATGTGTTAGTTACAGCCTGTGTAAGATCAATACCACCATCTAATGACCATAAAATTCCACGAATGTATATTATTGCTCTCTTGTCTAGTCTGAATGTACTGATAAAACGGGTTGTTTAGTGAATATTTGTATTTTAACGTTTTTGTGTTTTGTGTTCTGAAACCCATTAACCTTAGGGTATATCTACGAGAAGCTATTTAACTCCCCTACCCTTTAAACCACAGTAAAGACCAATAAAATGAGTATCTATTTTTCAATATGAGATATTTGAAATACGACTTCTGATTATTATTAGTAGAGGATTAAATTTGCATATAACCGTTTATAGTTTAATTCAACATCCGTCTGAAGTTTTTGAGTATCCTTACCACATAGAACAAACGCTTTTGTGTTTTTCTGGTGAAAATATCTAGCAATAATGTGAAGTTTGCAACTTTCGTGACATCATGAATTCTGTTAGACCTAAAAGATACAATTGTTTAAGTGAAAAATTTAAACTTTGTGAAAATATTGGTATGTTATATATATCCATAAACATCAAAACAATTGACTCCATTAGATTTTCTTTCAAATGAGCTATAATACAGTGGATAGAGCCAACCCCTCCTACAAGTGGATATATTTAGCTAATAATTTATATCACAAGGTAAAAATAAGCTCATAGGGAGTAATAAAACAATGTGGTGGGATTAAAAACAAAGGTGGCAAAGGCTTTATGCATCTCAGGATAGAAAAGAAAGAAAGACATGAAATTATTTATACTGACATATTTTTGTGATTGTATAGGGCATCAGTTGCCCAAACCAACAGTCAGCAACCTACGGCTCATGGGCCAAAATCATGTTCATAAAAATAGAATAAGTAATTAACTCATTCCTAGATGAGAAAGCTAAGGTTGAAATTTTTAGCTAGATAATTTTTCCAAACAAGTCCAGAAAAAATGTTTTAAGCCTATACGCCCACAATAGCAAAAGGTTGCCAACCTCTGGACTAAGTCTTGTAGCACAGTTATTTTATAATCTTTAATAGAACCTCAATTTATTTTGTTTGGCCAATAAGCAGTGGAATGCATTTAATCAATTTATTTTATTAATAAATAATTCTCAACTACTAGGGCAGCATTCTGATTGCAGTCTAGAAGCAGTAAAATAACACATACACTTCTGCACATAATGTCTTATTGGGGGTGGTACCCAAATTACTCTGCATTAAAAAATATTTTTAAAGCCAAAGATGCAAAAAAATATGACTAAGTTATTCCTGATTATACTTTCATCTTTTTAGTTTGCCTACATAAGGGTTTGACATACTCAAACCATGTTAGTGTTTTGTTCTCACACATTATTTATACTACTAAATTATTATTATTATTATTATTATTATTATTAGCACCGCGTCTTACTACCCGTTCGGGTTATACGCAAATACTACTAAAATATAATGAAGTAATTGTATAGTATTTAGAATAAAGTGCAGGTGAGGTGGATAGAAACATATAAAAGGAACGAACACAATATAGCATATAGCGTTTACATTGAGAAAAAGAACACATTTCAAACTTTGGGTTGCTGACGTTGGACAAAAGAGTATTGGCTGACTCTAAGAAAATTGATTGTTACCGCCCAATCCGCCAACCTAGGTTTCATTCTATCGTAGCTCATCAGAAGGGAGTGTGAAATGCATAACACAATTTCCTAAATGAAGAAATCAAGAAACATAAACAGTAGAATAAGAAAATTTGTAAAAAATGATAGGACACTTAGATATAAAATATAATGAATAATTTAGTTTAATATAATGCCTTCAATGGTGTGCATAGGTCTAAGAAAGCTCGTGAGAGTTACTCATCACCATGTACCATGATGTTCTCTATGATCAATAAAACCTGAAATAGCAGCTCAGCAGCAACACCTTCAATTGACGGGTTCATATTTCTATGAGAACTGGGTAGAATTACTCACCAGCATAGACCACGATGCCCTCCACATAATCTGTATTCTTGAGGACACACTCCCGAAGGAGCAGGTTCTCAGTGCCAACCGGCCTTCTCTCCCCTGTGGGGTGTATGATAGAACCGTGAAACCTATATATCTTAGTCGTCGGTTGGTCCACTTCCACCACAGACTTAAACTTGCTTGGTTGGAACACATCTTGCTGCAAGATAGAACAAATCATGGGATCTATTATCATGTAACAGATAAACTTGACAACAATGGAACTGTCAATTGTTCGAACCCACAAAGTGCCACATTTATCAAAGCAAAAAATAACAAATGAGCTACCAGTACAGTGTTTTATGAAAACGAGTATAATAATGAATAGGTGAGAGTAGTTTGCAGGTAAATTTTTGGACAGTAATGCTTTTTCTTCTAATAATAATCCGCATTGTCAAACACCAAAGCTCAGTCAACAATGCATGTGCCTAATCGCCGCCGAGGGAACTGCAGGCCTTTGCTTTAGCTCGGTTAGCTCTAAATCTGTAAATATATAAAACTGTGACTATGGCCAACTTCACCAGTTTCATACAGTGACTCTATGACTAGCTCTGCTGTTAACCTTACAACCAAGTTATAGCAAAGTACTTCAACCAGTGTATTCGAGCAGTACATGTTCCTCACCTTCTCGATGAAGCCCCTGGGAACCTGACGCTGTTTCAAGTTGGTCTCGCCATCTAGGTTGCAAGTGTCGATATAGCAGAGTCCATGAGGGTCACTAGATCGCAATACCAGTACGTCAGCCGGGATGAATTCGTTGTTTGACAGATGAATCAAATCCCCCACCTTCACATCTTTCCAGAACACCTTCTTGTACCGCTCCGTCTCACTGCAACAACACAACAGTTGTCATCAGATTCAGATTCTATGGGAGTGACCTACATACTTTTTGAAGACACAGATGTAGAGAAACAGAATGAAAAAAAAAGATATATATGTTTTAAAGGGTTCACCGCCGCCTCTAGAATTAATTTGTTTTTGGTGGGGGAGGCGGGGTCTATCCTTGTTGACTCTTGGTGTATAGTTTTATAGGTGACCTGGCGGTCTAGGGGTAAGGTGTCAGACTTCAATGCTGGCGGCCGGGGTTCAATCCTCGGTCCCGGAAAAGATTTATCTGATTACCAAACCCTTCCTTCACCTCTGACAAGACATCTTGTGAATGTGAGGAATGCCAGGCTTCCACCGTGGTTCGGATTCCACGTTAAACTGTAGGTCCTTCATTTCATCTCACAATCACCCTACCATTACACATTAGCGTAAGTGCGTATAACCCGAACGGTTAGTAAGACGCGGTGATATTATTATTATTATTATTATTATAGTTTTGTAGTGTTAAGTTTTAGATGTTATATGGAAGCCACTTGTTTAAGCAATAAAGAATACCGTATTAAAATTATTTTAAAGGGGAAGTCGGGGGCTCCTAAAACATCTCCTTTCTACTCTACTCAATATTGGTGACCATTAATAGTAAAAGGAAGGCTCTCAGCCACCTTTATAGAGTAATGTGAGAGCAATATGCATTTCTAGAATCCCTTATAGGTTTGCATAATTTATTCGTGTTCTTACCCTCTTTTAAACCCTGAATCGAATCACCCACACCAATGTGACGACCCTCCCCTTTGGTGTATGTTAAAGTCATGTTGTGACCTGTAGTGTCAAAGTACATGCTTAAAGGCTCGGCCACACAGAACGCGAGCTATCGCAGCGGGCAGGACGTTCCCAGAAACCGCAGCAGCCTGCGATCAGGAGACGACAAACACACACAGCGGTGCACTAATGCGAGCGGCGCAAAAGCTCAGTATGACTAGTACCTCTTCTATCAGTTCTATTATGTTTTCTGTCTCCATGTCCCTACTAAAGCGCGAAACGCAGCGGGCCACAGACTCAAAACACAAACTGAAACTAGCCCGGTGCGTCGCCCTTCAGTCCACTGCGGTAGGAATGATGCAATATAATTTATTACATACAGATCAGCGTCCTTCCCGCTGCCTGCTAGGCTTGTAAGACGCTACAGTAGCCCGCATACTGTGTGACCGAGCCTTAAATGTGTTCTCGTGCTTTCATTCAAAGAGCATTAGAATATACTTTTATTATGCGTCTGCATTTGGACCCTGGTTGTTGGGTGTTATGAGAGTGATCCCCTTTCTATGGTATGACGCAGTGCTAAATAAGATACTAAATTAACACTTATATAAAGTATTCTTTGCCGCTAGAAAGAAATATAATTTAAAATTCTAAAAAAATTGGAAAACTCGCAAGTTCCTATTTGAATGTTTTAGCAGCCAAACCCACTCTGAAAAATGCTATTAAAATGTAAAAAAAAAAAGTAATTTGGCAACACTGCTACCGGCAAAACCAACAAGTTCGACTCAGCGGATTGTTTCTTCATTTGTGAACGTGACAAACCGTGACATGAAACACGTGCGGTGTAAAAAAGAAGTACGACTTGTATCGTTCTTGCTGCCTTTGGGTGACGTATTAAAGACTCACATGTAGGCGGCCCCATTTCACGCTCTCAACTTGATATTTGTAGCCCCTGGGAGGAAAATAAAACAAACTAGAAGACCTCGCTCGATAACAATAGCAACTTCAAATAGAAACGTCAAATATAAATTTGAAGTGAACCAACTCCTCTCAGCCGAATCTGCTTACTTTGAAACGGGTGGTGGTGGGTGGAGTCTGGTTAATATCGAGTGTGCTATACACACGCTACGTTGAGAGCAGATCGACAACAAACTACATTTCCAGTTCTTTGCTATACACCGCGTCTTACAATAACTGTTCTGGAAGCCCTTATTTCGTACCTAAATCTTAATGTATAGTAGTATCTTAGTAGGATAAAGGGCCTTTCAGAAGAGGCTTCCTACCAAAATCAGGGTTTATTCGTACCAGACCGGATTATACGGATCTAAGCTATATTAGTGGGGTAGGGATGAGAATGGTAGAATCTAGAGAAGATGTGCCCGCATTTGCATGGAAGGAGAATAGAGAGAAATAGGGGAGGGGGGGGGGGACCTTACTACACCCAGACCGAATACGGGAAATCTTTCATGAATTAATTTATTTTCAACGTTGGAATTTAATTAAAAGAAGGGAATGCCAGGCCTCCACCGTGGTTCGGATCCCACGTTAAACTGTAGGTCCTCCATTTCATCTCACAATCACCCTACCATTACACATTAGCGCAAGTGCGTATAACCCGAACGGGTAGTAAGACGCGGTGCTAATAATAATAATAATAATAATTAAAAGAAAGATAAATAATACAAGCCAACAGCAGTGGTTGAGCGGTCTAAGGCGTCAGACTATAAATATACTTGGTTTCAGAGTTCGAATCCCAGCCGGGTGATCCTAAATGGTCTACCACCCTCCCTCAACACAAGTCACAAATGCGGATACATTTCATCTATATTTTGTACTCTCGTCATCCTTATCCCGTTAGTGATGATGTGAGAACCAGCCGGACTGGTAGCAAGACGCACTGCACTGAGGGGTGGGGTCAGGGAATAACTTTTCCAAATTGAAACGTGTGTGAGCTGTTGAGTAGGCTATATTAAATAATGGATTAAATAGCCAGGATAAGGGATGTTATTGTTAAGTTGTAGCTTATTTGATAATGTTCCTGAATGTTAACGTCCTTAGAATAAAAAGGACCAGTTTCAAAGTCACTTAATATAGCGTTGCAACTATGGCAAACTATTTTTTTTTAACACTGCGTTTTACTAACCGTTCGATTTATACGCTTATGTGTTAGGAATTAGGAAGGTTGAATTTACAAAACGTGCACCCATATTTGCGTGGAAGGAGAGTGGGGAACTATTTAGGAAAAACCACCCTCAGTGCACCCTACCAGGCTCGAACCCCTATCTCCCCGTCTTGGGCAGTCTAGTCTAGTGAGAGAGTAGCGCCTTAGTCCATGCGGCCGCCGAAACGGGTTTGAGGCGTACTAAACGACACCTACCTATACAAGAATGGAATGGGCCAATTTCATATTCCAAACTAGCCCATCTGTTCTTTGATTCCTTATAGTTGGAAAACTGTCATTCTTACATCTTAAGTTGTAAGGTCAACATAATTTTTCAGAGAGAAAAAACAACATAAGATGCTGAAGAATAAGACGTTATAACACCATACGGCGCATGTATCACCATGTCTTTCTACGTCTTACCAAAATGAAGTCACTGGTTCTAATAGTAAATGTTGACCTTGTAACTGTGAGATGTGTAACAGAAACTCGCATTGGAAACTGTGTCCCAGTAAAAAAACAAAACACGTGACTGTGACCCCCGAGATGGTGCCCGCGTCAGTGGTTCTCAGGCCATCAAGACGTGTGAGTTATGGCGCGAAGCGAGTTTTGGGATTAACATTACTTTTTGTTTTAAAAGGAAAGTATAAAATTGATTGGTCAGCATATTTTTTCGAAAAAAAAAACAACTAACAATGTATACATGAGGTGTGCAACATTGTTGCAAGTTTTCTATAATTTTACAAAACCTACCATTACTGTGTCACGTATAATATAATACATTCACAACCTTAGTTTACTTGGATGACAGCTCAAAAAGTTAATAGAAATAGTCCCTAATATTCCCTACGCCAACAGCTGACATCTGTCACTTTGGATAACTGTAATTAAAACGTATAGTAATGTATGAATTTGATAGTTAGCCACAGTAATTTAGACCAATATTATTTATATATTTGTTTGAGGTTGGGCATAAAGCTTATTCATAGTTTTAATCCAGATTTAAAAAAATATTATTTACATAACTTTCACAAAAGGTCTAAACTAACATAGCTTCAAAATGGCGACGAACGAACTTAAACCATGTGATTAAACGTGACGGAAACAAGCTCTTTACGATGATGCACCCACGCAGTGGATAAAAATATTTTATTCAGTTAAACATTTCAAAATACGATAAAATCATAAAGTAATGTATTATATATATATATATATATATATAATGACAAGTATTTTCTCTTTTCCAAGTAAATACGATGCCTGCATTAAAAGGTATGAATGGATGCACTATATTACACATCATAGATAACATTCCAAAACGGAGAATAAGTACTTTCAATTATGTTTGAACTATTGTTTCGGATTGGGTAAAAATCAATTATTAAAAGTATGAAACAGTGTAAAAAAAACTTAAGTTTGTGTTATTTTAAATGTAAAATATAACATGTTACTAAAAAACTTAACATTTATAACAAAACAGTGATCTTTCACAAGTGTAGGCAACCCAAAACCTAAACAAATGTTTTTTGAAAGATCATCAAGTTAAAAACTTATCATGAACAGGCTTTGGCTCAAGTTGGCCCGTCAGCAGCCGACATTGTAAACACAGGACCAAGCAGGCTTCAATAAACACACACTGCCTTCAACAATAATATACCCCTGGTCTGCCAACCCGAGTGGAGAGGTCAAGCAAGGTGTTGCAACTGGCAGCAGGATTTCTTCTCCCTCCCTTGCTCGGGTTATAAGCGTATGCTAATGAATAGCGATGAGGATGTAATTTAAGAGGAAACATAGCTGAATTTCCGTGGAGGGACAGTGAGAAACTATTT
Organism: Timema shepardi; assembly: GCA_902151425.1. Taxonomy (NCBI): domain Eukaryota; kingdom Metazoa; phylum Arthropoda; class Insecta; order Phasmatodea; family Timematidae; genus Timema; species Timema shepardi. The sequence goes on from CABFVX010000452.1 coordinate 225,822, forward strand.
AAGGAAAAGCACTCTTAGTTCACCTGACCGGGATTCGAACCCCAAGCTCTCCGTCAAAATCAAATAAATATGTTTCGAGTTGGCCACCTTAGACTATGCAACAACCGATGCATGTCACGGATAGTTTATTTAATGTTTGATGAAAAGATAATAAGAATGTTTAAAGCCTTTTCCCAGTGGGCCTACTGTAATTTGTCAATGATCTTGCGGAACGGAGGGTGTGAGAGAGAATGAATTATTGAGACGTTAAATTTTGACAAGAATACTTTACGGACTAGGGCTCATCACAATGAATAATTTTACTTTTTTAAAGATTTTAATGTTTTTCTTAGCACATTTTGAAGTCTTACATGTTCATCCATCAATGCCAGTGTATCCATCAGCCAATCGACGCGCTAAACTAATAGCGACGCAATTTATTCTCCGAATCTCAAAAAGGAAGAGTAAAAATTAGTTTTCAATTTAAATCATTTTTAAAATTTCCAGATTTCTTGAGACCTTTGCCCCTGTGTCTGAAGACGGGTGCTGTATGCGTGCAAAACGGGACCATCCCGCAAAATGGCAGCCCCTACTCACATCCACAAGGCGGGCCAAATGGGTAAATTGGGTTGCATAATTTAAAAAACTTTAAGCATAGAGACATTAAAAAATCTTGTAAGTGTGACTAAGAATTACCAGTATGACAGCAATGAGGTCAGATATCGTGACGTTCACCTTAAAATCGTAGTTTTGACTAATTCTGAATGTTGGATACTTAGAATCAAATTATTTTGGCTAGCCAAAGAGGTATATTCCTGTTGGTGTTTATAGGCTAAGCTACTAGAGCTAGAAAAGCAATTACTGTAGTCAGCCATCTTTTTGTGTGATTGTAATTTGTGAAAATGGAACACAATTATGCAAATAATATGATTGCTGTGGAGTAAAAGATATTCGATCTAGTTATTAATTAATAAATAAATAATATAATTCTAGAGTCGACTATTTAAATTGGTATAAAATATGCCACAAGTTGTCATCATTGTAATTTCTCATTTCTTACTTTTCATTGGCTAGGTGCTAATGTTTTGCAAAGTCACATACATATATTGTGAGTTGTGTGTAAGTTTGAATGAAGTAAAAGCTGGCCCTCTATTCCAAAGTTTCTAATTTTATTATTTTGGCTCAGTGTGGCTAAAAAAATTACTATTTAAATTTGGCCAGCTTTTCCAAAGTTTTATAAATTGAGTTTTCGATTTTTCCTGACTTGTCCACACTTTTAATTGGCGAATTATATTTTTTTTATGTTAGCAATGACTAAACATCAACCTTTTTTTAAAAAAAACTAGTTTTCCAGTAGGCCTAAATAATATTTATAAAGTTTTATTTGTGGCCCTGTAAAAGTACGGTGTATAAAACAATGTATAATACTATCATGTTAGAACGACATATAGGTTATGTATTTTGTTAACATGCCTTTTTTAGCCAGGTAGGTGTAGCCTATTTAAATTCCCTAATGTTTCCTCATCTATAATTAAATTCTCTGACTTTTCCAGGTTCTCTCTGACATACGGTATTCCTGAATTTCCCCGTTTGCTGCCAATATTAACCAGCCTAGTACAAGTCGGGTGTTTGCTGTGCGACACGTATCAAGGCCTACACTAGAGCGACTTTTAATCTTAGCTACAGTCAAGTAAGCATAAATAAACAAAACTCGCACGCGCTTACCACCGATCATGCCTGCCATGGCTGCCAACAGCTAGGGATGTGGTATCGAAATAAAAGTATTTAGACTTTAGGCCTATTACTCATTTCTACAATGGGTAGAAAAATATCGACACCGTTCACGTATCTAAAGGAGATTATCGATAACAGTAGGTATAGTTCAGCAAACATCAACTTGCCACACTCGACTACATTTTAGATCCTATCAATTCACAATTCAACACACTCGAGTTTTAGAGGAAAATAGAGGTATTGCAGTAATATACAATGATAACGTGCCTTATGCATAAGTTAGTACACATTTAGTTTATCACCTCGTACAAAGATGTTCTTTTTCGTTGGTCTACTGGCCCATATTTAAGGTGGAAAATTCCCCTCCTCGTCGGCATAATTGTCGATGAAATAGGGCCAGTTTCATAGTCAAATTTAGTACACCTCAAGTGCGGCGCTACACTAAGTACATGACGACACCTACCCAAACTAGAATGGAATGGGCCGTTCTCGCATAGGAAACTGGCCCATTCTATTCTGGTTTAGGTAGGTGTGGGTCGTCTTGTACTTAGTGTAGCGCCGCACTTGAGGCGTACTAAATTTGACTATGAAACTGGCCCATAGTCTGAAAACTCGAATAGGTCCGTATTTGATGCTATGTTAGCTTATGTTAGTTCATTCCACAGGAATCTCGGTAGATAGGCTACTCGCAATGATACGACGCGCACGGAATGCCATGACCCCAGGGGTAGGGGAGGCACGGGGCGAGTCGATTAGTATCTGACTGGCAATGGCCTGTGGAAAGTTGATAGATAAACAAAGGGATGTAAACAATACACCTGGGGCAAGTTGATGTATGCCCGTATCGGTATCAAGAGATAGGGCCAGTTTCGTTCTCGCATAGGAAACTGGCCCATTCCATTCTGGTTTAAGTAGGTGTCGTCATATACTTAGTGTAGCGCCGCACTTGAGGCGTACTAAATTTGACTATGAAACTGGCCCTTAATTAGAAAATTACATCAGAATATCAAGTTTGTTGGAAAAGGAGCTTATGGGCACTCAACATATTCGTATCTTTATAACGCATACTTTTCACAGTTATGGCTAGGTTTTTTTACTCGGCATGGTTGCTATTTGTATAGCTTGGCAATGGACATTTTTAATTTCAATACATTTTAATCATTTTTAATACAAGCATACATCGATTGATTTTGTAAAAATAATATAGACAATGTAAACTATTTATTTTTATCAAAATGTGAAAATACACACACTATACCAGTTTCACGAGGTTAAAGGAGAAAAAAAATCCCGTCTTATGTATAATTCCCAATGTGTAAAAAAGCCAATCATATTATATGGTGTGTTTAGTATGTTAATTGTCATAAATACCACCTGCAAAGTCTCAAATAGATACATTAAACTAAAGTAAAACATGAGATAAGTTGATTTGTGAGAAACTTTTATTTTATTTCTACTTTATTATATTAAATTAGATAAAAGACCAGATAAGTAAAAATTTATTTTTGAAAAGGACTACAGATTAATAGCATCTCTTCCCCTCTCCCTCCCCCCAATGACATGTTGTGTACTGGTACTGTAATCAAAGAGGGAAACTCATAATGTATTCTGATTCCTCCTCTCCAATAGTCACGTGTAAGGGTAACTCATGTCGCGGTGGCCTTGACTACCAGCCAGAGGTGCTCAAGAAGCTAGTGGCGTGCAACCTGTTCTTGATTGACTCAACATTACTCTGTATAACCTTCAACTTGATGATGTGGACAACTATATTAGTCTGGTTTACAGGTGATACGCCGTGTTAGAATCCCAGTTGGGTGTGTTGAGGTATTTTTTTTATTAAAATTGTTCCCTGCTTTCACGCCACTTAAATGCGTGTACATTTCTTCTAAATTCTACTTTCTTCATCTCTATCCCAAATAAGCTGATAACCCGAACGGGTATTAATACAGGCTCAAAGAATAAATTGATGCCTATTATGCATAGTCACACTTCTGTAGCCTGGGATGACCTAAAGTGTTTCTAGAACCTAAAATAGAGCCTAAAACTAAGATCGTATGTTAGCTCCAAGTATATCATAGTTCATTTAATTTCTTAAACACCCTTCGGTGACCGCATGGTCTAAGGCGCTACTCTAGCAGTAGACTACACTGACAATGACGGGTAGATCAAGGTCGAATCTAGGTCGGGTGTAATGAGGATGTATTTTCCAAAACAGTTTTTCATTCTCCCTTCACACAAATGTGGGTACACTTCCTCTAAATATAACCTTCCTAATTCCTAGTCCATTAGTACATAAGAGTATAACCAACACGGGTATTAAAACGCGGCGCTAAGAAAATCTCAATTTGTACGTCACGTCATGTTTCGGCACTCCACCCCTCTTTCTGGAGCTCCCACTAAAGTATATTTGAGAAGGTTTATTATCGCCTGAATCATAACGAGCGCCTAAACAATCTTGACCGACGCCGACGTCGAACAAGGTAATCGGCGATACAGAGCTATTTTCATGCCATGTCCACATTCATGGTTGAGTATAGTTCATCTACGTTGGGAGTGTATGTAAGCGACAGCTATCAGAAGATTCTTTATGGCAAACATGGTATGAATTCACTAATATCAACCTATTAGGAAATAATTATTATGCGCTTAGTAATACTCAATAAAAAGTGTAATCAAACGATTCTAATAATACGTTCGACCAATGTATGCAATAAGGAACCTTGTGCTAGCGGTCACCTACATGAGCTATAGTTAGAGATGAGGAGGAGGGGTCTCATGGCCGCTGATTCTCCTTTGACAAGAGCCAATAGCTGTCAGACTATTCATCCCCAGCAACCAAAATAATTAGCGACATGTAATACGGAAGTTTAAAAAGGTCTACTCGAGTGTAGTTTCCGTGAAAACATGCGATTGTTTGGCGCAGGTAAGACGAGTATTTTGCAGTATTGCTATCAGTCAATCAAATATCTAATCTACAATAGCACCCACTATCTTGAGATCGCATTGACTGATGATTCGTTTCCAAGAATGTGAAACACCGATCTAAAGCTTCGATTCCTATGTCCAGCGATCAACCGTAATTTAATTCGCTTATGGCAAGCTGAAGTGGAAAACAATTCTAAATAAATCCATTACTTCAGTTGGGCTACATGTAATTTACATTTCAATAAATGAGGGAGGAGGGGAAAAAAACATGAAAACCCTCAGTTTATTAAAAAAAAATGTGTTAGCGGTGATTTTTGGTATTTTCCTCTTGAACTACGAGTGCTTTTTATAGCCAGTCAAGACCTTGAGTATAACTAATATGACGAATATTTTATTTATTTTTATAGATAGATTTCAAGATTTTACAGGAGCTTAAATAGTGAGTAGGTCCCATGAGGATTGTCATTTTTAGCCTCAACCAACTCAATTATAATATACAGATGTACTTTAGATATTTTAAACTATATTTTTTACTTGAAGTTGGACTGGAAGGGGACACGAGGAAAATCCAGTGTTTTTTTTTACTTTTTATAGCAAACATTTCTTAGGCCAAACTAAATAAAATATTGCTCCAGTTGAAACATAGCGGCATTAGATGACAGACTTTTTAAATGAAGAGAAAATGTTATCATACAATTACAGAACACCATTGAAAGATATTCATGAGCTTTCGATACCATCATGTGAATAAAATTAAACTCCGTGCTTCTACTGGACCAATATTTTATTTATTTGCACCAAAAAAATATATTTCTATAAAAACTACAAAAACAAAGTCCCTTTCTCAAGTCCCCTTCCATCTCACCTTAAGCCGTTATTCTGTATTTAAAAATAAACTATGTTAATTTATAGGAGGGGGTCAAATAAGGGACCCTCGGAATGATATAATTATACCTTGCCACTATATCACTACTTTGGGTATGTTTTCCAACGAACACCTAGAAATGTGGAAAAAGTATCTATAATATATTAATATCGTTATTTACCTTTATCTACTTTTTTCCTCAATATTTTTACTCGTGTGAGTACGGACACTTCGGTAAGAAGCATCATTTGTTCATAATTTACGTAATGTAGTGCAATATTAACAAACCCACACTCTGATACCCCGAATAAATGTTCCTACTGCTTCACACAGGACGAGGACCTACAGTTTTGTTATTACACATTATTTATAGTGATATATTTGGAATAGGGAAAAGTATTTATAATCCAAAAGTTTTATTTACTGTCACTAGATTAGTATAAAACTTTAAGGACACAAAAAAAAAGTGTACATGGTGTCTACTCAACTTGACCAATGAAATTCCTGGCTTTTCCCCTGATTTCCCTTGATTACTTCTTAAAATTCCCAACTCAACAATATGTCACACCCTTCTACCCCCTACACCCTTTTTTCGTTAATCTATTCATAGTAGGTTTTAATATTTAAATAAAGATGTTTTATATTACACACCTACAAAAAAATAGTGTGTTTGAATCATATTGTAATTTACTGATTTAATGAGTGATGATTATATTTCATATTTTGAATAAAACAACATTTTCCCTGATTTTTTTTGTCGTAAATTACCAAATTCCCGACTTATTCCCGTTTTTCCCCCGAATAATTCAAATTCCCGGCTAATTCCAGATTTCCCTGATTTTCCCGGATGGTAGGTAGACACCTTGCCGTTTGTTACCTAATATTTTGTAATATAAGTCACTATAAAACAATATGTAGTCTGACATTATTTATATGCAGGTACCTAATGTTGTCGATAGTTTTAATACGAGTAAGGTATCGATACCACATTACTACCAACGCCTCTTTCAAGTCGAATGCAGCTGCAGCTACTTTCAAATTAATTCTTTGTGCCCCACTCTTCAATAATATTCATGATTATATTTTATAAGCTGGTCTTATATTAGAGGCAAGACTTCAGGAGTAAATCGAAATACTTTAAAAAAATAATTATGGAAAATACTTCTCTCTTTTCAACCATGTTTCACTATCCGTTATGGTTGTGCGTATATATAATTATTGCCTATCTGAAATGGTTTCCCACTCTCCCTCCACTCAAATGCAGGTAGGGCCTACATTATCTCTGAACTTAACAATCTACCACATTAGCGTAATTAATATATAAGCTAAACTTATTATGTATAAAAAGTGTTTGTATATAAACCTATATATGTTAGGGTAATTAATATAAAATATATACTTATTATGTATAAAAATGTATATAAAATACATTTTTATAATTAAAAAGTATAGCTCATATAGTAATTACGCTAATGTAGTAGATCTTAGGATTGTAGAGTTTAGATATAATGTAGGCCCTACATGCATTTGAGTGGAGAGAGAGTTGGAAACCATTCCATAAAAACTACCCTTAGTATAACAAGACGGGGTTCAAATTTCGACCTCATCGTATCGGCAAATTAAGCCTAAATTAGCTTGACATATGGATATCGTGCCCCCAATACAGACTGCAGAAAATGTTTGCTGATATAAATAAAATAGTAATAAGCATTAACTAAGTGAATAATTTAGTTCTATGTGCACAAACTCCCAAATGAGTATAATCAACATAAGTGAAAATTTGCACGCGTATTTCCATCCATACTTTAGATAGTTCATTCAAAGGTTCCAATAATACTTTACAACAGCTCATTCAAGGTTCCAATAGTACTTAAGGTTCCAGCATTACCTTACAGTAGCTCATTTAAGGTAAAGTATGATTTTGGTAGGAAGAACAATAGAAGTTAGTTACTAAAATTGCTAAAACAATTTCAATATATTCATACATCAAGTCATGTTATCTGCAGCTGTCATTTTTGATAGATATTATCAATACCTATCTATAAAATAACACAAATAATACAGTAAATTATTATAATGGTGGGCCGCAAAGACATATGTTTGAATTTACTCTACTGTTCTTCCAACCAAAATCAGAATAAATCATCCCTACTTTACAGTAGGCCATTCAAAAGTCCCAACTCTACTTTACAATAAGTCATTCAATACTCAATTCCTAACTATACCCTGTTAATAGTAGGGAAAGTAGTCTGAAAGCCCCTTTTCCCTGTCAGAATTCTACTATACAGTAGGATTTTGGTGGAAAAAAGACCTTTCGGCCTTTAAATCCTAGCATAAAAAGGATATACTTTACAAATTACCGCCAGGCTAGCTGAGGAATCAATAGGATGTATAACTTGAATGGATGGTTGCCATCATATTTGATACGATTACACGCAACCACGATGTCTGATAAGGCCACTTCGCCAGTCTCGAAGGACTACACATGCCACGAAGAGTTGTGTGAAGCACAGAGCGCACCCAATACACCACACGTGAGTAACGCGTGTGAATACATCACGCTTGTATTGATCCGCGCAAGGTATAACGGCACAACACTCGAGCTAGTTTTAACTGAACGTTAAAAAGTTGACAAAAATAGTAATTTTTCATACAAAATGTTTAAACAAGATGACCAAATTAAAATGTCCAGTTTCAATAAAAAGCTTATTACTAAATTATAAACAGTCAAAACAATACTATGCATAAATTAATACGAAGCTCATTTAGTTTGGTTTGCCGGTGACGAAGAGGTCCAGGTTCAAATCCCTATTGGATATATTAAGGGTGTTTTTACCTAAAAAGTTTCACTTCTACGCAAAGGCGGGTACATATCCACTGGAATTATACCTTGTTCCTGCCTGTTACATTAGCGTGATTAATACGTATGCATAATAGGTGGAAGACTTGGTTCGAATGTAGCCACGCACTGGTGTACATCTTTAATTTATTTATTTTCTATTTTTAGAGCCACGTTTTACTACGAGTTCGGGTTGTACGCTAGCTTTCAATTGAGTGAAACATTTAAAAAAAATGATACCTGGACAAGAAAATAGAACTCGGGACCTTTGACTTAGTGAGTCAGTTCTCTGCCCCTGAGCTATCTGCGAGACCCAGCGGCCACTGAAGAGAGTGATAATATAGTAAAATATTATCAATGTTAATTGCAGATAAAAAGTTTGTACACTTTCCATCCTAAAAGTTTATTTCGGCGCGGTTAAGCCGGTCCCACACTATTCGCAAAAGCGGACGAATATTCACCCAAATGTTCGTCTATATTTGTCACTCTTATTCTGTCATGAAACCTACACGAATGTTCGCCTTCTACTTCTATGGACCTCACACACTTCTCGCGAATGTCTAACCCGAATATTCGATCAAATCATTCACTTCGGCGATAGTCGGCTGCCATTGCACAATGGACCGCGCAAGTGATGACATCACTGCTGTTACTGCTGAAGTTATTATACAATAGTGTATTGTTGTTGCATCGTGGTAAGCACAGAAAACACAGAAGAAAAAATGTATCTGGTGGATGGTGACTCAACAAAAGTGGAACACGGTAAGGACCAAAACAAAGCTATTTGGTGTTGGTAAAACAATTACCAGCATACAACATAATATATTGTATAAATAAATAGTTAAGGATTAAGTGAATGAACCAGACAGTTCTACAATAGGCACAATAATATGATAGAACTAGTACAGTGCACAGAGTATACGCAATTAGACGACACGAACGACTGAAGTGTGATGTGGGAGCGTTTAGAATAAACACCAGAGACTCCAGTGGCGGACATTCGCTTGCTTTGATTCGAGTCAAGAGACCGCTCCCAAGGCGAAACCCCTCGAATGCCCAATATTTGATTGAACATTCGTCATTCGTGTACCTCCCACACTACTTGGACAGTTACCCGATACACGAACATTCGTTAGCGTTCGCGAATAGTGTGGGACTGGCTTTATTCGGGATGCCACAAGAACCCCTGATGTGATACACTTCACGGCAACCCGGAGAGTATCTCGGGTAGTCTAATCACCGCCGTGGTGGGAGCTAGGGCTACGTTACGTTACACACAAAATGGCCGACGACGATAGTGTTTTATATTTGTACACGGCATCTTACTACTCGTTAGGGTTATCCATACATTTAAATGAATAGGGTGATCAGGTATTAAAAGAAAGTGTGCCCGCAATTTAATGGAGTGAGAGTGGGGAATCTTCAAGGTAGAATTAGTTTGGCACACCCAATAGGAATTCGAATCTTAACCACATCGCCACCAGCAAACATGACTAAACAAGACTGGCGCCTTTTTACGCATGCCCACTGTTGCGTGTGGCAGTAATAGTTATAATGTTAGCACTAAAACTTCGCACTTTCTGGTAAATAACTTTATATTACAGCACATCCATATAAAGACAATTACCAAAAAGTAGGGCTTAGCTATTTCCCGCCATCTTGGAGTATATAAGTCCTTTCATAAACCAATAGCTCATAAATATGATATAATTTTTTTTTAATCTGAATGGATTTTGTTTTTGTTGGATCTAAACTAGGTTGTATGATATATTATATTTTAGAGAATAGAAAAATCCTAAATTAACCATGGCAGATTTAACGGGCCTTTTCAGCACCAGCGTGTCATTTTCAATATTTCTTGAAACAATGTTTTATTTATGATAAAATAAAGAAGATTGATTATGCATAAACGTTTAGAATAATAGGCATATTTATTATCTTTAAGTAAATGGATATGAGATTCTTAAGAATAGTTAAATTTAACTACCAAGAATCGAGTTACTAAGAACATAATTATTTTGTCTCAGTATTATGCTTCAGTTTAAAGGATAGGGATGTTATATTTCAATATTAAATTATAAATAGTAGGCCTTATTACTTTGTACTAGTGCGCGTTGTCAGTTTTTTTAATACCTTCTAAATTAGTTTTAATCACATTGAATGTATTAACATCTAATAGATATTATACAATATTTGATAATTTTAAACATACCAAACTGTTACATAATTCAATGGTTGTAACAAAAAATAGCAAAGGATTTGCGGATTTGTTTGGGTACGACGTCATAGACAACAAGGATTAGGGAAAGAGAAGCTTAGGAAGAAGGAATATTGGATGACTTAAAGGAAAGAAGAAACTTCTGGGAGCTGAAGGAGGAGGTAGGGCGCATTGGCGGTTCAAATTCCCTGACAAAAGGAATGTATCTGTCGTAATGCAAAACAACTGATGATAATACTACTACTACTAATAATAATATACTTTACATTGTTGTTATAATAATAATAATAATAATAATAATAATTATTACTAACCGTTCGAGTTGTATGCACTTACACTAATGTGTAATGAATGCAGTAGCGGATTTAGGCTTAGGCCCGTGAGGCCCGGGCCTAGGGCGGCAAATTTTGAGGGGCGCCAATATTTTTAAGATGACTAAAATTAAAAATCGATTGGGTTTTCTGTAAACTGTAAGACCAAATTTTAAAGTTTATTTTATGTTTAATTCATACCTGAATTAGATTTATTATTATTGTTATTATTATTTTCATTATTTTATACACACACATATATGTATATATATGTTTATATATATATATATATATATACTGTTACAAAAAAAAGGGCGCCATATCGTCTTGGGCCTAGGGCGTCCTCAAACCTAAATCCGCTACTGAATGAATGGTAGGGTGATTGTGAGATGAAATGGAGGACATACAGTTTAACATGGGACCCGAACCACGGTGGAGGCCTGGCATTCCACACATTCACAAGTTGTAATTAATACACGTCTTGTCAGGGGTGAAGGAAGGGTCTGGCAATAAGATAAATCTGTGCCGGGACCGAGGATTGAACCCCGGATCTCCAGCACTGACGTCTTACAAAAATCTTCCTATACAAGAAAGTATCATGGAGCAACTCAAATGCTATAATTAATAATTAGTTTCAATAATGATATCAATTACACCCATCTGTTGCAAAATTGTATAAGGCGTTATTATTGTAATAGACTGAACTACCGGTGACGGAGAGTTCGGTGTTAAAATCTGGTCGGGTGTACCATAGGTGTTTTTCCTGGGTTTTTTCCCATTCTTTCCACGCAAATTCATGTACACTCCCTCTAAAGTTTACCTTCCTGAGCCCTATCCCAATAGTGTAAATAGCCTAAACACTGTAATAATAATGTTTTAAACCCCTCTCATATATTAAAAAAAAGTCAAGGATGAAGTGTATTTTTCTTTAAATAACTGTATGTAAAGTTTCCTTTAAATACTTCATCCATGGAGAATCGCGCACTTCTCATAAGTAATTTCAATATATTGCTCTTTAAAACTTTTTTTTCTTTAAATTATTACTCCGTTGAGAAAACTCATGTGACATGCTGGCTCCCTCTACACAATAGGAAGCCAGCATTCACAACATCAGGTTGCCAGGAGTTTTTCTATTAGATTTGACACTGGTGACAAGGGGTCCAAGAGGCAAGGGGTAGGCCATATATAAGCCGCTTGTGCGTATGAATCCATAGTAGTAACATAAATCTAAACAGCACACAGTACTCAGAACGCGGAACATGTAGGATCACAGAAAAACAATTCGTAAATTACAAGAACTGTATAATTTTATATCATGTCTTCAGTACCGAAGGTATTGTCATTAAAATAAATCGTGGGCAACATTAAAAGTCTTGCTCATTTCATAAGTATATCACATATAATAAGGTAACATAACCGTGTAACAAGTGCGTAGTAAGGCATATACATGTCATCATCATAAAACCCAGATATAATTATAATTAGTGCTCCATCACGGGGCAATATCATATAAAATCCCGTATCACTATCTTAGGCGCACATCACAAACCGGTATCATAATAATTGTCTCCCAATCGCGGGGCAATAAACCGTATCTCCATTACAGGCAGTAGTGCTAAGTGCACCAAAAAGTGTAACTGCCATCAGCGAAATGCTTACTTATGCAAAATGGATTATCTGACATTTACTCCAGCAGGAATTTGGCCGTCAGCTTGAAACGACCCTCCTGAAGCTGTCGTGACCATACGTTGCGTCCTCCACCAACATTGCATGTTGCCTTCTCTTTTGCGAAACAATGCGAGCCAGTTTCGCTGCACAGAGAGCCCCGCCCGTTTGATCCACTGACGAATTGCACTTCGAGAGAAGAATCTAAGGATAACGACAGCTCTGTTGCCACAAAATAATTCAGACTCGCTTTTTCTTCAAGGACATCGACAGTAAGTACAACTACGCATAGTTATTAAAGTGTGATGGAATCATTAAATAAAGTATTTATTATGTCAGTATCACAAATTAAAATTATGTAGAAGTCACAGCGAGTTAAGATGGTTTTGAAGTCACAACGAGATATAATGGTTTGAAGTCAGAGCGAGATAAAATAGTTTAAAAGTCAGAGCGAGTTGAGACGCGTTGAAAGTCACAGCGAGTTAAGACGGTTTGGAAGTCACAGCGAGTTAAGGGGAGATGGAAGTCACAGCGAGTTAAGACGGTTTGGAAGTCACAGCGAGTTAAGGTGAGATGGAAGTCACAACGAATTAAGACGGTTTGGAAGTCAAAGCTAGTTAAGGGGAGATGGAATACACAGCGAGTTAAGACGGGTTGAAAGTCGCAGCGAGTTAAGACGGTTTGGAAGTCACAGCGAGTTAAGGGGAGATGGAAGTCACAGCGAGTTAAGGGGATATGGAAGACACAGCGAGTTAAGGTAAAATAGGAGACACAGCGAGTTAAGGTGAGATGGAAGACACAGCGAATTAAGACGGGTTGAAAGTCACAGCTAGTTAAGGGGAGATGGAAGACACAGCGAGTTAAGGTGAAATGGGAAACACAGCGAGTTAAGGTGAGATGGAAGACACAGCGAATTAAGACGCGTTGAAAGTCACAGCCATCATCCCGGTGAGAAGTTAATAATGTATTATAAATCAAAGATGTCACAATTTGATATGAATCTGTCCTCTCCCCACTAATGAGGGTGCATTCCCTCGAACCTACCTTCCTCATCCCTTGCCTCTAAAATGAGTCGTTAATAACCTGGGTGTTAAGAATTGACTAGACAATGTGTTAGGGCTGCTAAGAGATTATATATATATATATATATATATATACAATCCACATAAGTGGGCAAGCTGATTAAGACGTCCCTTTCGAAATGTACTAAATTGCTTGTGGCGGCAAGGTCGGGGTTCAAATCCCAGCCAGATGTACGGAGATAATTTTTCTTGAATGATATCGCCCTCTCTTTGAACATAAATGCGAGTAGACCTATATCTCATCTAAATATCTACCTCATTGGTCCACGTGGATAGGAGATAGCTCGGACGGGTAGTAATAGCAGAACACGGCGATATGCGTGCACCCAAGTTTGGTTGAACTATGTCCATTGGCTAAAAAGTTAAACAACAAATACACAGAGCATGCATTATTCTCTTTCTCTGAGTTAATACATTCCTAGAGTTCGCACCGACTCGGTTGGCGCATGCGTGCCGACACGCAAGCACTTGACTAAACCACAACAAAACAAAATAATGGCAGAGAAACTGATTTACGTACTTAGTTCAAACTATCAACATTAGGTAAGGGCTACTAGCGCCTGGTACCATACTTTAAGGTATCTAGGAATCAATTAAACTTCCCGTGTCTTCGCGGCACGCGAGGACTCAGAGAAATTGACCGCAGCCGGATTCAAACCCATAGTCTCACTCAAGAGCGAGTAGGTTTACGCTCTAAGACAAAACGACTTCACGATCTTTCTCGCAGCCCTGAAAGTATACACACATTTTGTTTTATTTATTATGTATGTGGAGGGTGGACAGAGGGGATAAAGGGTGTTAGATAAATAAAGAACAGGGTATATATACTGTCTAGGGGCATATTTAAAATAAGACGTATGGATAAAATACGGTATATAAATAAGGAATATAGGGCATATCATTTTATATAAATAGGACAGTCTTACCATATAGGCGTAAATAAATAGGATACTCGTGTATTATATATACATAATATAATATAAATAATATTTATGCATACAAATATTATATACATAGGCCTCATCACAGTTACGCGGGCACTATTATGCATATAAATTTATTTTTCATATAAATATATTATATATGTACATGCCAGGGCTTAACATATTACAGCGTAGAATCTAGATTTATTGGGATATTGAGAACATTTTATGAGACACATTTACTTTTCTGTGAGTAGACAAGAAATTAATGTATAAGTTTAATTTGCGACATTAATTTTCGGAGTTAGTAAATTTTTAACTGTTCGCGTGTGTAAAAATATATTTTGGTGGTACCAGTCTTTCCCTTCAACCTCACCAGCACACTCAGTGATCGAAAAGAAAATAGTTCCAACTGTCTACATTTTTCTTAAAATAGCCGCAACGATAACATTCGCCACTAATACCAACAAAATATTTTAAAAACTATAAAATTACACCAAGTAGTTATTTATTAATAACAATTATAATATTGGCAAAAAAAAGTATACAAATACAGATATTACGTGTGTGTGTGTGAGGGGGGGGGGGGNGGGGGGTTATATCCCCAGTATGAATTTGTCCTTGGCTTCGACCCTTCAGGAAAAGGGTGCATTTCAACCTAAGCTATTTTCGTCTGATTTCCAGTAGGTTTAATTAGAGAGGAGCTTATAACCAACATGTGACGCACCACGCATACACAGCACACCGCGCCCCAGTGACCTACATCCGCGTCCATGGTGGTAGAGAAGGAAGGAGAGCTCTAGTTGAGACATGAAGAGGCAACGAACAGTTGCTACATTGACCTCTGACTTCAAAACTAGCTGACAAAGCCAGAAGAGGTCTGAGGTTTGATGGCTATTGTCACTTTTTTTTTACAACGACCTGCAAGGAAGAAGAGGTCTGATGTGCAATGTCTACTGTAACTTTTCCAAGGCGACCTGCAAGGAAGAAGAGGTCTGATGTTCAATGTCTACTGTAACTTTTCCAAGGCGACCTGCAAGGAAGAAGAGGTCTGATGTTAAATGTCTACTGTCACTTTTCTAAGGTGACCTGCAAGGAAGAAGAGGTCTGATGTTCAATGTCTACTGTCACTTTTCTAAGACGATCTGTAAGGAAGATGAGGTCTGATGTTCAATGTCCACTATGAAGTTTTCTACGGCGACCTCTTGACTGCCACACTAGTTGATAAATCATCACAATAACCGCAAACATGAATTTAGAATAACTTTACCGTGTATAGAAATGGATTGAGACCTTGACGATGCTGGACGGATACTATTGAGTTCATTAGCGTATACCTCAACGGCTGAGAGCCTTTACATGATAGATAGTACCATAATCAACAGCTACCATGAATTAAAAACACTCTAAGCCAACATTCAAGAGTGTCTCATCACTCGCACCAGTTGTCATGCACTCGAATGCATTAGGGCTAGTTTTCCACGTGCGACTAGTTAAAGTGGTTGTGACATCTCTCTATGCCAATGAGGATACCTTCATCTAAACTAACTTACTCATCCCTAGCCCTTGGATTAAATCTTATTAGCAATGGTGTTTTTTTAGTACCGCGTTTTACCCCCTGTTCAGGTTATATGCATATGTACTAATTACGCAAGTGAGTTAGGGATGAAGAAGGTTGAATTTAGAGGACGTGTACAAGCATTTGCGTGGCGGGAGAGTGGAAAACCATTTAGGAAAAATCCCTCAGTACATCCAACCGAGATCCAAACCCCGATCTCCCTGTCATCTGCAGTATAGTATATTGCGAGAACATCACCTGAGACCATCCGGCCACCCACAGAAGAAGGTAACTATGGTGGTAAATCTAGTAATGGAAAAAAGGTTTCTTATCAAGAACATTAAAACCAATATTATTTCTCAAGTCCCTAATCCAAGTCCGTCTCTCACCTGAGGCTTTTATCTCGTCGCAGTTGTGATTAAAGTCTCAAATGAAGGTAATCTGTCAAGACTGCCTCAACCACCCGACAGTTGCCACAACAGACACTGCGCCGTCTGTCTCTGCTCACGCGAACAGTTCCTGTCACGGAGTGGGCGGGGTCAGGAGTCCACGTGCTCGTCGAGGCTGACTTTGACCCAGACTCAAGACTCGGTCGGTCCTGAGTTCGATCTCATGTGAGGACCGAAATGGGTTGATCACCTTTTGCTGAGGTGTAAATTTACGATGAGGGACCGTGCTGTGATTGATTTGATTTAATTTTGTTTACTATTCGTCCGGGCTATCCGGATATTTAGGCTAAAAGGATGGTGATGTAATGGTAGAATTTATAGGAAAGGTACTCACATTTGTTTAGAG
The DNA here is from genome assembly GCA_902151425.1 of Timema shepardi. Lineage (NCBI taxonomy): Eukaryota > Metazoa > Arthropoda > Insecta > Phasmatodea > Timematidae > Timema > Timema shepardi. The sequence continues at coordinate 242,716 of CABFVX010000452.1, forward strand.
GGGTAGGACTACTAAGAAACAACGTAGGGAAAATAAACTCTCAATACACTTCGCCGGTTTTTAAACCCTGACCTATCCATCACCATAAATTCAGTCCAATGACCTTAAGACCACGCAGCCACCAACGATTTAATTTATGTGTCTACTCACGCCCAATGTACCCTGAAAGGTAGCGGCTTTACCTTGGTTAATTTCACCCAAACATATATAATATTTAAAGCTTCACCATAGTCTAACAAATCAAGGTAAGCTTGATACATTTCAGGGTAACGAGGGGTGCAATCCAAACTTAACATCATTATTTTGAAATGGTGGTCTTCTATTCACTCACAATGAAACTGCCACTAAAGTGAACCTCTTGTGGCTGTACTAATAATCTACCACTCTCAACTTGAACGACATATACTGGTCACGATAGATGTAACTGTATTTGTGGTGGTGTTGTAGGTCAGTGGTGACGTTATCGACTCTTTCCCTCGCATTTGCTTCCTTACCTTGACATCACCTCTCTTTCTGGGATGTCACCTACTCTGCATGCACTCTTTACGTTCTACATGGATCAAACTTACTGTGTGTGCTCGTTCTACATCAGGCATCTCAAACTCGCGACCCTCGCCATGATTGTGCGGCCCGCAGACCTTATAGTGAACCATTATGCAATGCGACACCATTATCATTTTTATGAACGTCGAGGAAATACATTTTGTAATGTGATATTCGGGGATTCGGAAAAATTTGGAAAACTCTGGCATGTAACATTTGTACTCTTTCTTCGACATTAATTGATTCCCAAAAATAGTTGAATTTGCGCAGTTAACAGTTGTTTTCTAACATGAAATGAAACCAGACACCCGAGAGATGTCAGTTAAGGGACACACATTTGTCAACAATTATTATAAAAATGAATTCGGCATAAGATATAGAGCGCGCCATTAACACTACTATTGTTGCAACATTAACATTGTTGTTGCAAATAAAAAGGTTTTAAATTTATGGTATAAAAATATAGGGCTGGTAGTATTTTGTATAGTGGACCTACTATATTATGTTTTGTAATAACTTAATAAGACACTAGACAGATTTGTTTTAATGTCCAATGTTGCCCTGATGATCAAAAAAGTGTCACCACTGTTATAATAGTATCAAACTATATCTTCACGAACTATTTATGTTCTACCTGGATCAAATCTACGCTTTACATATACACCTCATCTACGGTAGGAGTGGTGGTAACCGACAGCTAGCAAAAGTTACAAAATCTACTCTCGTGCCAAAACATTCACAACAAGCAATTTGTTTTTTAATTGTGTTTTTCTTTAAACAGTTTTTACAACTTCTGATATTTGTCAGTTACCGCCATTGCTGGTGCGAATGGACTATAGTTGTATATGTATCCAGCCTGTGCAGTTTTGTAAATCTATGAACTTGACAAGTTGCGCAGCTCATTCTTCTATAAATCTATGATCTGGCCATCTATATTTTTTCCGCACTGCGTCTTACTACCCGTCCGAGTTGTCCACAATAACTGTACGATAATGGGGTATTGAAGAAGGTACAATTTTTTACTGAAACATACTCGCATTTGCGTGAAGGGCCAGTGGTAAATAATTTAGGAAAAAACAACCTTTCAGTACACGAGTCAGGGATTTTCTTGCTTGATCTCCCAGTCACAGGCAAACCAGGCAAGATGAGTTCGACTTTTAGTCTGCACGCTCATCGATGCGGGTATCATCTATTAAACATCGAATATGGACCACGCTTTTATATGTTTATGACAAGGCCACGCCCCAATCCCTTCTCATGTCCGGGGTAAGTAAAAGTGAGGTTAATTTACTTTCCATTCATTTCCTCTGCCTGCAGGTTAATTTCACGGGTGAGATAAGGGAGGGATAATGGTCATAATAAAATGAACATCAAGTCACGTCCTGGGTCTAGCAGTAGATACCTCATAAATCCTAGGGATGTCAGATGGAAAATGCTTCGTTTATAAAACTTTCCAGAGCATGTTTTAGCAATATTAACCCCATAAAATTATAAAATGTTGTATTCTGTCCCAGGTTTTATGAAGGGGGAGAGGCTCTTTGATGGCACTTTTTTACTAAATCTTAATCTTATAATATATTTATATTTTCAAATAGATTTGATTATTAATAAGTAATAACTGTATATAAATTAGTTTTAAAAATATATAATTTTTGTCAAAGGACATTAAAATGAAAAACTGACTATTATGATGGTGAGTCGGTATTTGATTCCCTTAGTGTCTGTACATACAACACTTGTCTTTACCTTTTGTATTGGTTAAAATCATTCGTTTAATGGGTCATAATATTAAGTAATGCCACTCTAAACTGCAAACAGACTCGCTTCGGTGGCCGCACGGTCTAAGCTGTCACTCACAGTTGACAAGACTGCCGTCAAGAGGGGGTGCGGGGAGGAGGGAGATCAAGGTTCAAATCTCACCCGAGTGTACTTAGGATGGTTTCTACGAAATGGTATTCCACTCTTCCTCCACGTAATACATATAAATTTCCTCTAAATATAACCTTGCTCATCCCTAAAAACATCGGTGTGGTTAGTACATACCCGAAATGGTAGTTATAGATGCAGTGGTAAAAAAAAACTGCAGTGTTGCCACAATTTAAAATTAGTTGTAAAAGTGGACAAACTCTTTATGAATACAACAAAAAATAGTGTATATGATTAAATAAGAGTCTAGTAGACAACAAGGGAGTTGACTTAATTCATATTCAAATTAGTATATTAATATTATAAAAACTCGCTTCGGTGGCCGCTTAGTCTAAGAGAGTAGTTCTCAACCTTTTTCTGTTGAACCCTTGGTATATAATCAAATTCCTCGTCCTTCCTCCCCTATTTTTGACACATTAAAAAAATTAATGATTACTAGTCACTTCCTTATTTTTACAAAAATCAATGTAACACTGGCAGGATAGTGGTAGAAAAAAAACAACTAAGATTATCGTGTTGGCTGGCACTGTTTTTATTTCATCAATTCTTGGATATTGGGTTTGATGTTTGACAGAGCACACCGCAAAACGCTTTCCACTTCAACGCTGTTTAGTTTTTATGAGACTCCGAGATGAAAATTAGGTGATGTGACCGCAATGTTAGCCTAGGGCAGCGTTTTTCAAACTGCTCCGCTGAGCCCTTGGGATTCACCAGTTAACTCTCAGGATCCGTGAGGCAATTTTATGTATTTGTTTTTAACACTATAGAATAGCATTAGTAATTAGGAGTAGCAATTTTTTCAAATATGAATAAAGGCCATTTGCCAAAGACGCAGCCAGAACATGTGAGATTTTCCGTTTGTTGTATATTTTTATACTTGTAAAAATAAGTTGAAAGTTTGGAAAAGTAAGTAAAATAAAAATATCGTCAATTTTTATATAATTTTAATGTCATTTCAGAATAGTTCCACGCCTACCTGGAAGTACTTCACGCTCCCAGATCACCTTCCCCCTTTTCAACCCTCTTTTGGAGTGACAACAAAAAAAGATGTATGGCCATCAAGATTTTTGTTTTAATTCTAGTCTGTTAGGTGTACCGTAATCAATTAATATAAAATGTTGTCAAAGTAGATTTCGTTTGTTGATATGGAAGTTAATTACATAAAACTTCAACAAAAAATCTTTAGTAAAGAGTACATTTAAAATACCATTGATTTTATGATTTTTTTAAATTTAAATTACTATTCAATTACATTTAAGCTATTTTTTTAATGATAGCTTCTGTTTTCACATTTATAAGAGGGGACATTTTTAGTACATGCTAAAATTTGCTTATATTGACAATTAGTAGGCCTATGATATCGTGAGTTTAACTAGAATATTAACAGATCTTGATGTTGCGCAGTTTTAGATTTAGATACTTAATATTTACTATCATTTCTCTCTCTCATACTCTCACTCTCTTTCTCCTCGGTGTCACTTCACCATGTTCCTCCAAATTACTCCCTGCCCTTAACCATCATTATGCGAGCTACCACTATGGAAAACATTTGTGTTTGAAGATTTTATCTTTTGGACCTACCAATAAAGGTATGTAGTTCCAATACTAACAAATTCAAGAATTAGTTCTCTTTCCTTGTAGATGTGGTTCATTTTACTTTAAAACTGGCATATTAGATTGTTTCAACAAAATGCCTGTGGTAGCTTAATACCTTAAGGCAGTGATTCCCAGCATTTTTTGTTTGGAGGACCTGTTAAAATATTCTGTAAAAACTCAGGGAACCCCTACCTGGCTGAAACATATTAGGCTCGACATGGGTAAATTACAAAATATATGTGTAAACCATTAGGGTTAGTAAATAATAATTAGCTCTTACTTTTGAGTAGAAATATTTTATTTACTAATTACTGCCCTTCAGTATTTGAACTTGACTTATCAATATTCTTACTAACCTCACCTAACATTATCACCGACACACTTATCTTCATCTTCCTCGGATACTAGAGTTCTCGTAACAAATTTCCACAATGTACAAAACTTATGGTCAGGCCGCGGAACTCTGGCTGGGAATAACTGGCCTAGTGAAACAGGCAAACGAGGTTGAATACAAATGAATCAAACCAGCTTTCGCATTAAGATGAAATTTAAAAAAAACACCCAGGGTAGAGTTCAATTGTAATATGAAGAAACTTTTCTGACAAACAAGTTAATAACTCCACTTTCACGTATTCATACAGTATGTCACGTTATCTGAAACTGTCCCATTTGATAAATATTACTAATGAAATAACAATTAAGAGAATGGTACAATTTTATCGATTACCTCAAAAAAATGTGTATTTTCTTAGTGGCCTTTCCTGTGACAATTTGACTAACTCCAGCACACACCTAACTCTGACGATCTTAATGTGTCACAGGTCAGAGTCAAAGGGCCAGTTTCATAGTCAAATTTAGTACGCCTCAAGTGCGGCGCTACACTTAGTACAAGACGACACCTACCTAAACTCGAATGGAATGGGCCACTTTCCTATGAGAGAACGGCCCATTCCATTTGAGTTTAGGTAGGTGTCGTCATGTACTTAGTGTAGCGCCGCACTTGGGGCGTACTAAACTTGACTATGAAACTGGCCCAAACACACTAACTCTGCCGATGTAGTCTGGCCGCAACATAAATTAAGGGTATGAATTCAACGCCTATACATCTCTTGGCATTCCCCAAACCATGTGATCAATGACCGATGTGAGGTCAACAACACGTGACATCAGTGTGTAAACTTGCCATACAGTCTTCGCTCTTGACAATGCCATGCCCGCATCGGTGGGCGCACAGCCAAACTTGTTTATTCTGGTTTGCCGGTGAACGGGAGGTAGGAGTTCAAATCCCGGCCGAGTGTAGTGTGGTGTTTTTGAAAAAAAAAAAAAAAAAAAAAAAGGNTACACAAATTACAACCTTTCTCATTCCTACCCCACTAACGCAATTTATATACAAGGAGATTGTGCAGCAAAGGGTGCAATTTATGTTGAAGTCTTTTATCATATCTTTCTGATGGGGGTAACGATGAAACACTAAGTACAGAGTGAAAAAACTGTAGATTCGCTTGGAAAATCACATTTTTTTAAAAAAATTGCAAGTACTTGGAATTAAGTGAATTGTTACTTAAAGTATTGAAGAAGGGTACTTCAGAACCGAGTATATAACCTTGTGTCTTTTCGACTCTTGTAAGATGAGTAGGGGGATAAAACCACGACCCGAGTCCTTCCTTGGTAACCAGCAAACTTTCCACTACCTCATCTACAGGGCAATACCCTTGGAAGAGTCCCGGATCGTATCCGGACTGTGGCAAGAGAGCTAGGAGCGAGGGTTAGAATGATAGAGCTGACCAAAGTGGACGTAGAATGCCTAAGCAACATGGGGGAGCTGAAGGGGGGGGGGGGGCAGTAGCACNGGGGGGGGGGGGGGGCAGTAGCACCACACAAAGTAAAGCTAAACTTGGTACAGTAGCCCCATGGCTTCTTCGGTGCTGACTGACAGCTCACAACTGACTTCTGACAGTCCAAAATTTAAGTATATACCTAAATTTTGATCGTCAAAAGTGACAGCTGCTAAACACATGTTTTTCAGATTATCTGGTTCGGCGTAGGGATACATAATTTGCTCTGGTAACTTTTTAAAGCTGTCAACTGTTACTGTGAGCTGTCAGTCAGCACCAAAGAAGAAATGGGGCTACTGTAGAAGATATTACGAATATAATAGAACACAATACCCTTCTAAACAACACTCAAAAACTGTTAGAGTTTCTCAAACCCTCTTGTACTAATGCCAAAGCAACACATTGTTTTCTGTTTTATTATTGTAAACCATCAAAAGCAAACCCGTTAACCGAGCTTATTGTTTCCACCCTTACCTCCACCCGTAAAGCTCATCCTGACAAGACGGCCAGAGATGGAAGTTGACACAATATACTATTCTTGCAACCATTCTGGAGCCCTAACTTTTAAACCGAGTGTTCATTTGTCGGAATCAGTTAAAGTCGTTTTCTCTCAGTTTTATTAACCAGAAATGGACTTAACAAATTGTATATAAGATACGTATAACCCAAACGGGTAGTTAGACGCGATGGAAATCACACAACAGTGCCAAGGCGGTGCTCATAAAAACTTATCAAAGACAAACATATCGACGTTAAATTGCATTAATTGTATTCCGAAAATTAGTGCAAGAATATTTGAACATTTCCATGACCTTTCCAGGTGCAAATCAACCTTGATTAATCATAAAATAATTTATACCTATAAATTAACGTGAGTAAATGCACCAGGTAAAATCTTTCACTAACGCTAGTAGTCACATTTCAAAAAAAATGTATAGTCACAGTCAAAGGCAAGTGACCTTTCCTAATAGCTGGAAAGTGACTTAGAAATTGTTCTGTTTCAACACCAGTGGGCACGTGGTTAAAGGCGTCAGTATCGTCTAATCTTGTTTGCCGGAGACGTACAAATGTACCACAGAAGTGTAAATATGTGGATGTGCCCAGACGGTCAGTTAGACGGATTCAGATTAAAAAACTATTCTGCATTGATATATTTTGCGAATATGACAATATTTTTGTTTGATAAAAAATTTAACTTTACATTCCATGTCAAAGTGATAAAACATATTTTAAAGAATAAAAAATAAAAAACTGTTCATAAGAAACTTCCAGAATACCATAACAGAGCAAAATTACCGTGTATATACTAACAATACTAATTAATTATTTAACTTTTTTAGTTTGATCAAACTAGAAATCCTAACAGAACAAGCTCATGCCAAAATGTGTTTAGTCGGGATATTGTATTTTACCTGTCAGGTTTAACTACCGCGAGGGAAAACAGAACATTTCACAGTCTTTTATTTGCGAGAGGACCAATAATCGGGACCCCTTTAACCCGCGCAACGGGACACCCCTCCGCTGCGCAAACAACACTAAATCATATTAATGCCATTTGTTTTACGTTTGTTGTCTGTTTGACCTGAAATACAGAAGCGCTTTTGCCGTTGAAATAATTACATGTCCACGACAGAGGGGTGAAATAAATCAGATTATTGTGTTTGGTGTTTATTGGAGCTGAACAAAGTTAATGTCTATTATTTTATTAGTGTTGCTTTATAGGTAGACAATATACATCAAAAGTGACAGCAGATCACATGACGATATATAGATACGTAAAATAAGATAAGGTATTTATTCTATGAGGCATTTTCTGAACTGACTGATTAAATCAGTACACGAGAATTTCTATGAGTAAGGGCAAAAGGGCCTACCAATTTTGCCAAGAAAGGTATTTTAAACATAGCATGCGGTTTCTTTTACATGCCACGATCTAGATGGGACCGACTGCTTTATTTCCCTTCTAAAGGGAGTTGTGCTACGGATTTGTATCGCTTAGGAAAATCTGTAGACCCCAAATGGGTTTGAACTCAATAAGTTGGGTCCTGGGGGGAACACTTTAGTTCAAGACCAACGAAGTTGACAAGAAGATAATATGGTGATACTACTACTAAGTGCCATAACAATGGGGAGGCCAGCCCATGTCCTGTTGGAAAGTTTGCTTATAGAGGGTTTCTTTTCAGATTTAATTAAATATGTGTTTAGTGATGTTTTTCATTTTTAGTAAATGACATGAATATCATCAGTTTTTTTAATGGCCGCCAAATAAATACATAGTTATAAACGTTTAACAGCATTTAATGCGTGATGCGAAAAACCCATTTGATTTAAATATTGCACAAGACAAGTTGTGCAATATTGCCACTGGTAAACATATTGACGAACATGAGAACTTCAGCCTACATGTTACAAAATGGGACAAACAGCTGTAATGATATAGAATTATACATCTCAATAATTTATTATTCACATCAATATTCAAAATTATGATATTTTAAATAAGAACGGGTAGTAAGATTTATTTGTGTTAAGTTGCAAGGTATGGCGACATCCTCCTACGTCTCTGTTTAAAAAAGACAACGCAGTTTTGTGGACAGAAACGCACCTGCATGACCACACCTTTTTTCTTTTGGGAAGCTTCGAGAAGGAAATTTCGCTTGATATACCCCTTTCAGGGTAAGCATCTCTTCACTTTCCTTCCTGGCGAGGAGCCGTGTAGGTCGAGTCTATGACATCTTAATCTGTGTTCTAAATTTCACGTGTCGGGAATTATCATGCATATAACGTAATAGTCGGGCTTTTATTAAAATCCACGTGTGAAATATCTAGCAAATAACTGTTTATCTACTTAAAATTAAAAAAA
>CABFVX010000452.1:254763-269925 GCA_902151425.1 Timema shepardi
CCTGAATTATAAATTGGGGGTTACAAGAAAAAAAGGGTGAAGTCATATTACACAAATTATCAAGGACAACTTTCAGTTTTTGACACATTGTAATGGCCAACCTATAATTGAATGATTTTCCTCTAAATTTAAAGAGTTTTTAATCAAATTCAATAATTAAGTTCACGATAAATATTCAAGAACTGTTGATATTAATACAGTGTATAAAAGTATACTAAACTTTTTTTACTGAAACACTATTGTTGTTATTTTTGCTACATAATAATAATATTTAGCACCGCGTCTTAATACCCATTCGGGTTATACGCTTTAAGTACTAATTACTCTAATGAATTAGGAATTGTGAAGGTTTTTTAATTAGAGGAAGTGAACCCGCATTTGGGTGGAGGGAGAGTGGAAAACCATTTAGGAAAAACCACCCCCAGTTCACCCGACCGAGATTCGAACCTCGATCTCCCCGTCCTCAGCAGTCGAGCTCAACACGACAAGCGCATTAGCCAACTACGCCACCGAGGCGGGTATTTTTGCTAAAGGAATTTGTTGCAAACCCACGTACCCTTGGGGGTACGTGTACCACAGTATGGGAAACACTGAGATAGCTCATTCATAATAATTTCAACCGGTCTTGACAGATATTAAATATATTTAAGTACCTCTCACCCATTACTTATTGCTTAGTCATTCTTAGTTGACAAACAAACACAAAACAAAAATTTGAAATTTTATATAAAATTATTAAAAAGTATTATTAATATAAATAATAGTTACGTTTTATTCTAAAAGGTTTAACTTTATGCGTGTATACAACATTATATATATCTGCATCGGTGGATACGTTGTCAATGTCGACGGGAAACTTCGGGATTCAAATCCCGGGCCGGTGTACTACGCCTTGTTTTCCCCATGCGTATTACCACTGCTGGTTTCCCCATTACCTCTGTAAACAATAAATTACTTGTTTCATCCTTACTCCCGAGGTCAAGCCTTTGGTAACCTACGTTTAAAACTTTTTTCGGTGTTATTTTGGTCAATTTTTAGACCTAGTTTGGTTTTTAAATTTGACCAAATCAAATTACGTCTTTCTTCCAATGTATTTAGATACCTTGTACTCTCTGTTTCTCCTGATATAAATCTTATCTGTCTTGGTTTCACCATGGTGAAGTTTAAAAGGTAGTATGGGCATAATGTTATTAGTCAAGGTAATCTCACTTCCTTTCATGGTAAATTATGTATATTTATTATTTGAATAATAAATTAAACCATCCCTAATTTACAAACGTGAAGTACATTTTTATAAACATTTAATATGATAAATATATCACAATATTTTAAGCAAATTTCTATGAAGAGATTATATAAGAAATGCCTGGATAGAGGATAAAAAAAAACTCGGCATCGCCAGTTGAGAGTCAGTCCCATTTAGTGTGGTCAGCTCTTCTACGACAAAACTAATATGCAGGACGGTATAACATACCCCTGTACGTGCTACTGACGTCAATCACTACTGTGGGCTGGGCGGGGTTTTACTGTTATTAAAATATAGAGTACAAACAGTTATGTAAAATATTGTTGAATAGAAACTTCCTCAGCAACATTTAATTTCCTGTAAAGAGTCCGTTAATGTAATTACAAAATAAAAACTTCGGACCAATTCACGTCATCCATTAATTCAGTGCGACCACAACATAAAAAAACGGATTTTTTAATCGTATAACGTAACTCGTTCCTTCGACCGTTAAATAGCCGTAATCCGATGTTCTTTTACAGCGGGTGGGAGTGGGTTCTCAATTATTGCACGGTCATCTTAGAGGCCCCTAGTGGTGGACCGGCAGTCACAACACAACTACAATGCTACGCGCCATTTCTCCAAACAGGTTTACGTCAGCTCTTGGTTATCAAAAATAAGCGAAGAAATCATAGAGAATTATTGTCTAGATTTTGAAAATTAATAATTACTATTTTAAAATAATGCGATCAAAAATGGCAGCTTTTCTTATAATAATAACTAGTACCGGGTATTCTCAATCTGTTTATAGAGCATATTAAAAACCCTATCAATAAATATAGAAGCAGACATAATTCATATAATGGTATGTTTTCAAAAATTAAAATGTAGCCGACGCTGTGGCGGGCACGCGGGTAAAAGGTATTAAACCTCGTCTTGCCTGTTTTTTTCGAGAACACAAGGAGATGGAGTTTGAGTCCCGGACAGGTGGTCTGGAGTGATTTTGTCTTTAGGGTTTCCTAATATCCTTCTAAATAGATTGGGATCCATCTGAATAATTTTCATCTACTCCAGTGTAAATATTTAGAGAAGACGCGAAAAAGGGTGAGAAAAAATATATTTAAAAAAATAGTTTGTGAACTTCTGGGCTGCATACAATAAAAATAAATGGTATATTAATAAAATATAATCCGCGTGATAGATTAAAGAGATAAAATATCATTCTCGTGATAGATTAAAGCGAAAACATAAAGCTTAAATATGAAAAAGAATTCGTTCATGGTACAAGCATCACACGAAGTTTTGCCGGTCGGTCGTCAGATAGCTCGGTTCTGACGTCATGGACAGAAGCTGTCTGAATCAGTCACTCGTTCGGACCTACCTTGTATACTCTTAGTACCATATGGAAGATCGTATTTATTCATTCCATTAAAGCTTTAAAGAAACAAAGTACACACAGGTACAATATAGTGAACACTGAAAAGTTGTCGAATTCACAGGATACATTTTACGACCAACCTTACGACTTGATATTCCAAATGTCTGCTTATATACACATTAAAAAATGCCCATAAAATTCCCAATTTGATCTAATTAGATAGATGATAGTTTGGTTCATTATATACCACTCCCAAAGAAAATGTCTGGGTGCACCACCACATATCTTTAAGTAGGTGTGTATAAGTTTTTTTAATTACTTATTGGACGGCTAGCTAGTTGGTTAAATGAGACTGTACTTGTGTAGGTAGACGTGATGTTAAACTAAGATTTAAAAAATGTATAATTTTAGAGGAAGAGTAAACTAATTCGCGTAAAGAGTGGAATACCATTGAGGAAAAGAAAACTCCTCCTACACTCTGATCCCTGACCTCACTATCACAAGACGCCATCTAGTGAAACTGACATCTTAAGCCATGTGACCAATGATTAAGGTAAATATTTTTTTTTAAATCCTTAAACAAATCTAAAAATAATACATTTTAAGAATCGTATGCATATAACATTAGTTGGAGCTAAGAGGAAAGAACAAAGAGAAAATAGATAAAGTTATATCATGAAGGAGTCCGTGGATTATACGCAACATATTAAGGATAATCAAGACATGCAAGCTGAGATGGAGTGATCATGTGGCTGGTATAGGTGATGAGTGATGACTGACATAGCTACACAACATATGAGTTGGGAAACTTGACGATACAAGATCCTTGGTAGAATAAGACGTCGATGGGAGGATAATTTAAAAATGGATCAGAAGGAGGTTGTGTTAGGTTATGGATTGAATGGAGATGTATCAGGATAGGGTTAAATGGCGAGCTTGCGTTCTGGCAGCAAAGAACTTTTGAGTTAATTAAGGCCAGGGGGCTATTTATTTATAAAATTATTACTTTTTTTTTTCAAAAATGACAAAAAGGTTTTGAGGCGTTGAATTCAGTGACACAGTGACATCAATAACATATTAAGCTATGTACCCTGAAACGTATACAAGCAGCAACACAGCATGGATATGAATTATGCACGTAGTATGTAAAATAATCACAGGGGCAATAGGATGAAAGCTGACGGATACCATATATTATTAAGAGAATTATCTTATGTTTAACAGGAACGTAATCATGGTAGTCACTCAAATACTATAATAAAATTTCCGCATAATTCCATTTTCTTGCCAAAAAAATATTTTCCATCTTTTTAAGGGCTTTTTCCTCCGGTTGTAATACTTTTGAAAAAATGATTCTAAATGAATCTGTTTTGTATAAGATACGTTGAACTCGCCATTATATTTGAGGACTTGAATAACTATTGTTAATAAGTATTTCTATTCAATGCCAAGGTTAGTAGACTATCAGAGTCCTACGCGAATCACACCACCTTCAAACTCAAGGATTTTAAAACCATTTAAATTACTTCAAGATGAATCTTTGTTTAGAAAAAAAAAAGTCATTGTCATCCCCTAATGAAATACTTCAACCACAAGCCACAACAAATAGTATCCGAGTGACAGTGGATATATATTTGTACAGGGAAGAAGGGGGAATTAGAAAAAGTTTTAGAAAAATAATTGTCCCCAAAGTTAAATGGGATCTGGGGCTCAACCCCAGAAAATATTTGAAAATGAAATGATCTTAGAAGTTATTTTGTGAGGTCCTTGTCTGTAAACATTTAGAAAATTAAACTTCGATCTGCAAGATATTTGAAACGGTACTCCCAAGAAATTTTTAAAAATTTGGAATTTGGAAGCTGTTTAGAGTGATTTTCCTTAAAAAGAATTATTAAATGTTTTTAGAATATATTTTAAGTTATCTTCCCCTGGCAAATGTTTGAAATGTGTATGTCCCTAAGAGCTATTTAAATGGGTGTTTGCCTGTAAATTTCCGGTGGACGGCAAAATTTCAAACACTGTGGGTTTTTTCTCCAATGCACAAAATCCAAGCATAATTTCCTATCAGTGTCCACCTTATAATACGCCAAGGGTACTAGTACTTGAAACTTCCTTGTTAGAGTAGACTCCAAATCACTGATGTCGTGTCTGATAAATTTCGAATTTAGATATTTAATCGGGACACGGACCTGATGGGCATTTAAGTGTATATTAAACGTGTGTGTTATAAATTATGGATTGGCGTTCAGGCGTATGGCAGGATTAGCTGCTAGGGTTTGCGTCTTGATACCTTATTCCATATAAATTGAGTCTATTCTAGAATTTTCAGTCTATGAGGGCATGATTACCACACCGGTATTCTTGCCCAAAAGTTTAATAACGTATTGGTAATTTAATGTGTGACAAACCAATAATATATTGCTAGCAATATTACTTTAGAACCACACTCTAGTCACTAAATACCCAACAGTAGCAGAGGGAAAAAGAGAGAGAGATAAAGAGTAGGATCTGAATTGTATAACTTGCCTGTAACTAAACTACTTACCCGTGGGGACAATCAACTTTCAAATTTAGAACACACACAATAACTACAGGCTCACGCAAGGAAACAAAGGCAACTGTTTACATCAGAGCGTGGGAAGTTGGGGCTCGAAGGAAACTTTATCATCAAATTGTTTCCGAGTAAAGAGAAGTATTTTCTGAGTGTGGGTCCTTCTGCGAATGTTGGCAGCAGTTGAATATACAACTGTTCATAAAAGTGAGCCCACGTCTCGCCACTCAGTGATACAAACCTTTCACCAGGGTAAATAAGCCCACCACACTCATTTACAAGAGGCCATTTCGAAAATAACAAGAGCCATCTAAAAAGTAATAAAAAATATCGACTCATCCAAGCCTTCAAGTGGTTAGAGGCGCCGACTCAAAGGACTTACTTTGATTCCAAGGGATGCATAATATTATTTAATACTTATAAATGGGCTCTTCTCACTACCCAGATAACCATATTTATGCGGTCAGGTTTGTATCTTTAGTTGTTTAGATATTTTTTCCGCCCTATTCCAAACTATTTACATCAAAAAGGGGTAAGGTGAATAAGGTAGACTTAAGAAAAATGCACACGAATTCACGTGAAGGGAGAGTTGAAAATCATTTAGGGAGAAAATCTTCAATACCCCCGGTAAGGATTCGAGCCCCAACATCCCCATTACTAGCAAACCAGACTAGATGCGCCTTAAATTTATTATGTGTGTCCACCGGTGAGAGCGTGAGCCCTGCCTTTGGTCAAGTTAGTTTGTAAGTCATGTGCTGAAAGTATTCAGTATGAAAAACACAGTTTTTCATAAATCTTTCGCTGTAAATAAAACGTTTATGTGTCGTCTATTTTTATAAATATCCCAAATATGCTTGTTTTGTTGATGAAAGTTTGAAGGTTAAAATCAAATAATTTTCCGAAAGTCACATGGTGGGAATGTAGGGAACGCGAGAAAAGGCCAGTGTTATTGCAGTTTTTATAGAACATTTTTTGGACAAATAAAATAAAATATTGCTTCAGTAGAAACAAAGAGTTTATTTTCTTCACATAATATCAATAGTTGTTGAATATTGAATGTTGAAGGGTTTGGCAATCAGATAAATCTGTGCCGGGATCGAGGATTGAACCACAGACCCCAAGACAGAAGTCTGACACCTTACCTCTAGACCACCAGGTCACCGACAAATATCCAAGAACTGTTGATATCACCAAGTAATTTACTAAGAAATGTGTTTATATAAAAACTGCAAAAACCCTGACCTTTTCTCACGTGCCCTACATCCCCACCTTAAGTTATTTTCACTAAAAACAATCTTAACCTTAAAAAAACAGGCGATCAAGCCAACCAAGTAACTGAAAAGTAGGGAATTTTAAATATTATCTATATGGTAATCTGTTAAATCTTCAACTAGATAAATGTAAAGTCATGGTTTCACATTTGTCATGTTTGTCTCGGACGATACTTCTTGTAAACTTTGGAAGGTAAAAAAAATAAACGAAAAGTTGGGTAATTTTTTTTATGATGGTGTTAAGTTTTGTTTTCACCGCGTCATACTTACCAACTGTCCAGGATATACGCACTTAATTAAACCAATAAAACAGGTATGAAGAGGGTAGAATGTAAATGAATTGTGCCCGTTTTTGCGTGGTATATGTGTGGGGAATAATTTGGGAACATACACTTTCAGTATACTTAGGCGGGATTCAAGCTCCAACCTCCCTGTTACCGGAAAAGTAGGCTAGACAAACTTGGGGTTTAGTCCACGTGCCCATCGATATCGGTCCCGTTAGTCTTGAGAAAGCATTAAAAACAAACTTTCAGCACGATCATAACGTTTTATTTATTTGTATTGAGATCTTTAACACATTATAATTAAATAAGTTAAATTATGCACCAGTGGACACGCGGATAAAGGCATCAGTCACGTTTTGTCTGGTTTGATGAGGATAGTGAGGTTGGGGTTCAAATCCCAGCCGGGTGTTCCGAGGTCAATTTTCCTAAACAGCTTCCTACTTTCCTTTCATGCTAAGGCGGATACATTTTTTAATTAATTATAGCTTCATGTGAGGCCATTAGGGTTTTGGATCCCACTTTTGGTGAGTTCCGGATCCCCCAAAACTCTCTTAATTTCCAAGGTTGGGATCTTTAAATCTGATGGCCTTGTTTTTTAAAGTTTGTTATAATCGTTTTAAATATGTTTTTTATAAATGGATAAAACATAACTTCCTTAAAACATTAACTCCTTAATATTTTACTTTAAAAAAAAAAGCAGTAGTCGTACCATCAGGTCTTTTCAAGTCAAAAATATATTAATATTTAAAAAATTAGAACTATAGTATATATGTAATATGTATACATTTAATTTCTAAATATAATTTTAATCTTAAAATGCTAGGCCTCTTTATCTTTTGACTTGAAAATAGCTAATAAAAACCCAAGGTTAAATGATGTAAGAATTATTTTATTTTTAGAGCCCATTTCCACGAGCGTATTTCGCAGCGCTGCTTGACGATACCTTGTTTTAAATGATTGTGTTTCCACGAGCGTATTTCGCAGCGCTGCTTGACGATACCTTGTTTTAAAATGGTTGTGTTTCCACGAGCGTGTGTGGCTGCCGGACACCTTCTCCCGTCTTCGCGACTATCCGCGGCGTTTCCTAGCAGCGCTGCCAGTGTAGATACATTAAATTAAATGGTCCTCTTCCACGGGCGACAAAAATACGCGCGAGTCCTTCAAAACAGTAAACAGTTACATGTTGTTGTGCTAGTATAACAATAAAAGTATTATTTATTGCTATAAAATGTCATCCCCACTATCCTTTGAGGGTTTAGATGTGGAAATGTTTATTAGTGAGATAGAGCTGTTTCCATACGTTAAGACGGGGAGACGCAGAGAAAGGTATGGGGTATCCAAAATTGTCAAAAATGTGCTTATGTAATACTTGGGTACCTCTCTACTATTAACTTAAAAAGTGTATATATATATATTGTATATTATGTTTCCCTAACTTAATGTCATGGAAAGTCTATCATTTGGAGGGACCCATCTTCGCACGTTTGTGCCCAATCCTGAAATTTCACCTCATAACAAATGTAACAATTTGTCAAAGGATTTTATTGACATTCAAAAATACTTACAAAATTTGTTTTCGTCTTTTTTTTTTTCGTTTATCTTTTCTTAGTTCGTTAAATATCGTATAGAAATGTCCTGTTTCTAGTCTTGGTGAAAGTAGAGAATGAACCCAGTATTGGTGACGTCGTGTGTGTATATATATATATATATATATATATATATGTGTGTCTGTGTGTGTGTGTGTAATAAAATAAATGCAAGTACTTAATACATTTTATTATTAAAATCTTAGAAGTATACGTGGGTTTAATATTGGAACCCCACAGCAGAGTTGCTACGGGTGTTAGTAGCGCTGCTAAACGCTCGTGGTAATGGGTTTTTACAAAAATGATAAAATTATGTATCGGCACACGACTAATGACTATCTTAATTTCAAAACGAACATATCACTGAATCTTCCAGGCATATATTCAATATTGTGAAAAGAGAAAGAAATCATAATTTTACTAGCAATAGATTTTTAGTAATAGTTAGTTATCTGTTGTTAAGAAGAAATTTAAGGTTAATTAATAAATATGGAAAGAAAACTTAAATATTACATTCAAAATTAGCTCAATATTTTGTATAAACAACTCTTATGTCAATCAGTCACGATAAGATTAAATAAGTTGATAATTATAACAAGTAATAAATTTATTTAGGATAAAAGAGTTAAAAAGAAAATTTATGAATGTTATAGCGCATAAAACAAGAAGTTATAAAGTTATATTTGAATTAACGATTATAAGATGATAAATAACCTATAAATTACAAATATATATAATTTATTACTACTTTTATAAAACGTATAGTTTGAGCTAGCCTATAAGCAAACATTTATAATTATATTTTTATGCCGTACTTTAAATATAAAATTGATTGTAAGTCTCCTTGAAAGACAGAGAGCAGGGAGACAAGCCCTTCTTTTCTAAATATTCTTGTAACATTGTATATTATTTCCTTTATGTTCTTTGGTTGAATGTTTCTGCAACCGTGTGTATTATTTAGTTTCATAAACCTTAAAATTTAAGGTGGAAAGTCAGATGAAGAACGTAATTGGTTGGGAGGTGGGGGCCATTGAGGACCACCCAACAAGAGGGGCTTTATCAGAATTACCATTAATAAAAATTAGATGTCTCGGTGGCTTACGTGTATGATTCTCGGCGTATAAACCGAACGGGAAGTAAGACGCGGCGCTAAAAAAAATTAGTATAATAGATATAAGAAATATTCAAAGCATTAAAAAAAATATTTAAATCATATTCATTATTAGTGTTATCCTCTATTTTATTAGGGGGGAGAGAACGAGCCCATTTTCTCTTTAAATTAGACAATAGAAATAGTTTTGTATAAATGAATAACACGAATAAGATGATAATGGAAATGATTCTTTAAGTAATATAAAAAGTTACCTTTCACATGTATTCATCGTTTCAAACGTGAATTTTATATTTTCTTGATAAAACAATTCATTGTTAGGACTAAGTGTCCCGTTTGAGCAGATGATTAGGTGAGACATAATTATCTCCCTCCACCCTCCCAACCACCTCACTTAAAGACGTCCCGATTAAAAGTGCTGTTTTGAATGTTATTAGTAGAAAAAGTTACTTTAGATGTGGAGTCATCGGGTTCATTGTAATAATCTCGTAGCTAAATAAGCATACTGTATTACTTACATGTATTTAAATCTCCTGGATGTACTCTATTTTAGTGTTTAATATTTATTTTTTAATTTCCTTTGTGCCTTTTATTTTTTCGTAACTACCTTAACTTTATCTAGATAGTTGTCACCTATTTGAGAGATCACTATTTGGATGGTAGTCACCCGCTCCTCGCTCCAACTGACAGACACATCACCAACCCCCCCTGCCCCCTCAGCAACCCCAACCAGTGTTTTTGTTTTACTTGATCACTTTACTCGGTAGTTTAATACACGATATATTACTAGAATAATCTAAGGAGTAGCGAGGAGAGTAATTAGGAGGCAGCGCACCCGCATAGTCATTGTCTACCTTGTGCAATATGAGTGACGAATTAGGGAAAAGTGGGACTGAGGATTGGATTAAAACCACGTGTTATTGATCACTGTAGTTTTCTCCTCCTCTCTCCACGCTAATGAGGGTGCTCGTCCTTAAAACAACTTTCTTTATTCCCTGACCTACTATTAGGCCATTAATAATCCTGATAATTTTTTAGTAAAAATAGCACTACTCGACCAGTGTTGTAGTTCCATTCAGCTACAGAGGGTGGAAGGAGGTGGGGGTTCATTGTACCTAAAAGTATGATGAGCACACCCCACCCTACCCCATCCCTTTTCCCCCCAAACCCAAAAGAGAGAGTCTGAGCGGAGAGTAAGAGGTGCGAGAGCTATTGATCGCGCCTTGCGCCAGGTGGCAGCTGGGGTATCGATCATGGTGGTGGTGGGCGTCTTTGGAGATGTTTTGGTCGGTGTCATTGCGGCATCCCCCTAGCCCTGCAACCGCCACCGCATTACAAGCCTCTAGTGTCTTCGGCCAAATTCTTGGGTAGCGTCAGGTTAGATTTTACTGGCCAGCCTGCGTGCCCCATCCCAATCAACCCATTCGTCAGGAAGCAGCCCTTTTAACAAAAGTAATACGTTGCAGGTCCTTGTCAAAGTGGAGATGTAAGGAACGTAAGAAAAGGGCGGTGTTTTTGCAGTTTTTATAGCGAAACATTTTTTTGCCAAATTTAGAAAATATATATTTATCCTGCAGAAACATAAGTCTAATTTTCTTCATATGGGAATATCAGCAGTTTTTTTAATATATGTCAAGCGTGCCCTGGAGTTTAACAACATTTTCTATTCATTTAAAAAAATTCTCATCAAATGCTAATATCGAAAGATATTCAACAACTGTTAATACCACTACATGGAAAAAATTAAACTATGTTTCAATAGAAGCAATTTTTGATTTATTTTGGCAAAAAAAAAGTGTTGCTTTAAGAACTGTAAAAACAATGGCCTTTTCTCGCGTCCCCTACACTCAAAGTGGTGATTGGAGTATTTTTGTTTCTCCAGACGCATCTTACTACTAACCCGAGCTATGCGCATTTTAACTTCGTTAATCGTAAGGAGATGAGATAGGTAAAATTTAGGAAAACCAACCTCAGTAGGTCCGATCGAGATTCAAGACACGACCTCCACACCACCAACAAACAAAAATGGATGAACCTGATGTGTGGTCCACGTGGTGCAAAACTGATACTGGTCATGGTCGTGGCCTTTTTTAAGTGCACAATGAACCAGACAGAGTTGTCGAAATTATGACCTTGTTTAGAAAGACTGGCACGCAAATTTGTAAATTGCTGGTCATATAATATTGAACATGCAATCAAGTATTTGTAGGGTCATGGTAACGATTTGTGACGTGGGGTCGAAAAAATTCTCACTCTCCCGGTTCATTAGAGCAAAATTATGATTGATGGTAAAATACCGACAAGATTTGGTAACAGAATAGCACGCTTGCCTGTGCCAGAAAGGTTGAGTAAACACCAATCTACTGCAGCAGTGGCCATTTTATTATTTCATGGTTTCTCACTTCTACGAACAAATGCTAGCCAAATTTACTCTTGGAGTTATAACCCTTTTCACCCTGTTCTCGCAAGTTGGATGACTTAAGTAATCGAGACACATTAATGAAAGTGAAATAAACCTACGCAGCAATGTTAAACATGTATTTAGAGAACAAACTATGGACTATTTCCTTATTTTACGTTAAATGATTATTATCAAGCCGCTTCGGTAGTCGCATTAAGCGTCACGCTCGCACTAGTTTGGATTGCCCGAAGACGGGGATTTTGAGATTCGAATCCCAGTCGAGTACACTGATTGTTTTTTTTCTAAATGATTTAATTGAAAAATTAAAAGTTATAGATTTGAATAAAATAACGAGAGTCGAGTTTTTTTTCTTTTTTCTCTGTAATATATTATTCATTTAAAGACTAAGACAATACATATTGTGTTAATGGTGCGTTATGAGGTTTTAAAACCAGTTTCAAATTTCAATGTGAAAATGAAGCAACTCTTTTGAATCACGTCCTTAAATCAACCACCCTTTAGTTGAACGTCATAATAACAATATCAACAAGAACAGGACCCGTTTCGGTGGCCGCATGGTTTAAGGCGCTACTCTCGCAGTAGGCTTAGCTACCGATGACGGGAAGATCAAGGTTCGAATTTCGGTTGGGTGCACCGAGGTTTTTTCCAAAATGGGTTTCCACTCTCATTCCAAACAAATTCGGGTACACTTCCTCTAAACATAGCCTTCCCAAACTCTAAAACCATTAGCGTAATTATTACATAATCTTATAGCCCTAACGTATAATAAAATCGAACTAAAAAAAGCCCAGTAAATTGAGCCGCGCAAGAGAAAATACCAAGACATTGACCTTTTACTTATTTGTGCCCCACGTTTTACTATCTCGTTTCACAAGTAAACCTACCCCTGGACATGACGTCAGACACAAGAGGTTTTTTCCAACCATATTATTCGGCGACACTGTCTCCCCATGGAAGAGAAGTTTCTCGACACCCCCTCATTTCCCTACAATCGCAACGTGACGCAGAAGGTTCCGTTGTCATGGCTGGAAGTAGACAGCTCACAATGGTCGTCCCTGACAGGTATTGTTTATTTAGAACGTTCCAATCTTTAGACCGTGCACATGAAGCGCACAGTTGCCAAATTTTATCAGTTAGAGAAAAATAAAGAGTTCATTACTAACATTATCTTCTCATTACTACAACATCACGTTGAAAAGAAATATGATTATTTGATTATAGATCTATAAAATATTGATATTATTTTTAAAAATATGTTCAACATAAATGCCTTAGAATGACTCGTGAGCCCCAAAAATAATTTTAAAAATTAATAAAACAAAGAAATATTACACAAAAATGTAAAATGACCAATCAATATAGTGCCTATAAAATAAACATTTTTGCAACCAGAGGATTATGAGCATAGTTTTATGAGCATCCGGGCCCTGGCTTTGATTTCAGAAGGTGATTCATAGGTGGTAAGTTCGGCTAGGCTAAATTCATTGCTGCGCGTCTTAGGTCTTCAGCCGTATTTGGGCTATCAGCAAATTGAACTTAATTACAAGTAAATCAACAGTATAATGGAGTAATGATAAGAAAGTTGAAGGTTGTTAAGAGTTGGTGTACCAGTACTTGCCAGGATGTATGAAAAAATAAATGCATAAAATCACTCCTAGTGATTTTTTTTTAAATTTAGTAAAAGTATTCACCCGCTTCGGTGGCCGATTGGTATAAGGCGTTACTCTCGCAATAGATTATATTGCCAAAGACCAGGAGATCAGGGTTCAATCCTGGTCGGATGTACCGAGACGTTTTTTCACTAAATGGTTTTCCAAACTAACTCAACGAAAATGTGGGTGCATTTCCTCTAAATTCATTCTTAACACATTAATGCAATTAACTGACATGGGCGTACACCCAAACGGCTAGTAAAACGCGGTGCTATAAAATAAAATAATAATAATAAAACTTGGGGCATTTAACATGTACTTTCTAGACACACTGCTTTTAACAGCGCAAGACTTTCAAACGAACCTGTTACGAGAACCAACCCAACCCTAAGTCCCCCCACTGAAAATTAACCTATTTAGAGATCTTTGACCATCAATGGGTCAAACCAGCTCGTTGACGCGAGCTAGAGTAGCCCCATGGATTCCTTGGTGCTGACTTACAGCTGACAGCTTTAAAACGTTACCAGACCAAATTACGTATCCCTACGTCGAACCAGATTATCTTAAAAGATATGTGTTAGGCAGATGTCACTTATGACAGTCAAAATTTAGGTATGTACCTAAATGTTGACTGTCAGAAGTCAGCTGTGAGCTGTTAGTCAGCACCAAAGAAACCATGGGGCTACTGTAGCTAACATAAGCTCGCTCACTCACTCACACCATCCTTGTAATCGAACCCGGCACGCCTAGGCAGTAGACTACATGTTTTGCTGATTTTCTTAAAGTGTCGTGACTCCCTCCAGTGAGTACGCTCGCTCTAGATTCGAACACTAATCTGATTACCAACAATGTGACATCGTTTAATGCCTCAGATCCCTCGATCAACTCTGCGGACAGATGGTTTATTCATAGGAAAGTATGTTATATCTATGAAAATGTTTATTTGTTGTGTGTGTGTGTGTATATTAGGGTGGTTTTATCTCATAGGGTAAAAAAAATGTCAGAATTTTTTTGGGGGCACCCCCCTAAAATGTTTCTTTCTATCAGATTTTAGGATTGCCAAAGTTTGAGCACGATTGAAAGATGTTAACACGTGCCACTGGGGCCTCAAAATTTAGAAAATCTCGATTTTTTGGCAGTTTGGCGACTTTGCCGACCCATATCTCTAGAACGGTTTAATATATTTGCCCTTGTCATACATCAAATTGAAGGCGATACTGTTTATAATATTTTACATGCAATAAAAAATCCGTAAGTAGTACTGAATTCGAGATAATGAAGCCAATGTCCTTAAAAACGTGACTAGGTACCCCTTAGAGCGAAGATGGAACCTATTGTGAAAAAACCCATTTTCCTTCCTATATTTTCAATTTTTGGAATGAAATCAATTATTTATTTTAAAAATCAAGTATAATAAATGTCTTTTTCATTTTATTCTTATTTAAATTTATTCAAGGGACTGACATAATGTGGTTTTGGAGCTATCTGGATACAGCTGACGGCATCTGCTGACTACTTGGAGAACGTATTGTTTTTGTTGCTCGTCCTTTGTAAGTAATTGGTTGTAATCTGTGATGAGCTTGACTCCTCGCTCTGCCATGTCGTTCACAACTTTCAAGTTGTTTACCATCCTTTGCCCCTCCTGGTAGTTGATGTTCTGCGGCCAAGTTGCAGGATCTTTT
>CABFVX010000452.1:274467-291754 GCA_902151425.1 Timema shepardi
TAGTATTTGGCAGAAGACGCCATTTCTCTATACCAATAAGAAGCTAGCCTTCACAAAACCTGTCACCAGGACTCTTTCTATTGGTTAGTTTTTACACTCTTGAAAAGGGGAGAAAAATGCAAGGGGTATGTTATATAAAAACAATTGTGCGTATGTTTAAGGTATCTCCAGGATCCAAACATCTACACCGAGATCTCGCTCACGCACAAGTCAGTCTAACACATTATAAAATAAGTCCCATCAATATCACAAGTGGACAGTGATACAAAACATTTAATTGAAATATGTATAAGTAATTAACAGGTGTAATTTAAATAAACCGTGTGTGAAATAACAGCCATCAACAGTTCTCTTTATTCAATTTGATTAATATAACAATTTAATTAGTGCTCGAACACAGAGCTTTAGACAACCTATAAATCATCACAGCATTCTTATATCAGGGAATTAATCCGCAGTGTTTCAATCGACGCCCAAAGCGGGATGATTGATTCCATAGTGTTACAATTGACGCCCAAAGAGAGGCGCGATTGATATCCATAATAATAATAATAATAATAATATAATACATATATTAACCGATCGCCGATTGGACTAAAACTTGGTATCAAAGTTTTTCATAAGTTTTCCCCATGGAATTTTTTAAAATTAAATATCTAACCGTAAAATTAAGGGTAGATATACATATACATATACACACACATTATATATATATATATATGTGTGTGTGTGTTTGTTTATTGCCCGAAAACTATTGGTGTTATAAAAATACCATTCAAATAACATAATTTTATTTTTAGACTTTTTTTTTCGATAGTAAGGCAGCCTATCTCAAGGAGTTGAGGTACTATCAAAAATGCAAATCTCCGCTATATTGAGTACCCTCAAAATTATTTTCAAGAGAAAATGAGAATCGCCATTTTGTTTGTAATGCTAAGCAATGCCTAGATGCGAATTTCATCAAAATTGTTAAAAACTGTTTTGAGAAGCAAAAAAAAAATGTTATCTGTTTGCCCTTGAGTATATCTACCCTTAATTTTACGGTTAGATATTTAATTTTAAATAATTCCACGGGGAAACCTTATGAAAAACTTTGATACCAAGTTTTAGTCCAATCGGCAAAATGATTTCTGCTCTAGTCCGAGATACAAGGAAAACTCTTGAGTTACGATTTTTTTGAGAATCATAAAATTCCCTCTCTTTAAGGGGTCGCGATAAAGTATAAAGTTTCTTACAAATAAACTATTTAATGTTTTACTTTTATGTTTCAAGAGATATAACATTTTCCTGATAAAACTAATAATTAACTTAATGTAAAATATGTCAGTTTCAGACATTGCAGGTGCTGTTCATAACTTTTACCAGAACCACAATAAAGTTATAGGCTTTCTAAAATAATGAGAACGAAACTTTTTGTTTGTTTGTTTTGACCCCGTGAAAATGCTATGTAATGTATATTAGCTCAATTTGATAGTGATTTAAAATTTGTTTGGATATGTTGATATTACTTTCAATAGACGCACCAATGAATGTTCAATTAAATAAAAGTGCTTAGTTTTAAGATTAAAAAAAGTTGCTATTACTTATTGTAAGCCTAGTATAAAAAAAGACAGGGCTGATTGGTGAGATCTAACTATGGTCAGGAATGAAATGATGAGAGCCCGTCCATAGACGCCAGTATTACAATGTTGTGTGAAAAGGTCTCTAGGATTGTCACAGTTGAGCAAGCTAACATTCCACGGACGTACTGATGCTGCCAACATACGTGACATTGTATACACAGGTTGATTCGAAACTCTCGGTACAAACTATAATGGGAGATAAAGAACCCTAAAACAAACCTTTTTTGTTAATGAATGTATGGCCGCAGACGTCACTTTTTGGTGTCAGAGAGTGCTGTTGGTGCATAGCATGAAAGGCACAAAGTGTGAAAAAAGAATTTATTTACAACAGTTTTACAGCAGTCGCTATAAAGAGCGACCACCAAAAGTATTGCATGCAGGTCAGCTATCTCATAATCCATGAAAAGATCCGCGTCACACATACTAAGTCCGCGTTACGAATGGCCACGGCAAAAATTAGTCCTTTGACGCACCGCCCAACAATGCGCTCTCTACTATCTAAGGCTGACGTTTGCGGACATACATTCATTGACGGAAAAGGTTTGTTTTGGTGTTTCTTATCTTCCATTCAAGTTTGTACAGCGAGTTTCGAATCATACTGTATAGTGTATTCGACATAATAGTGGTGGTAACTGACAGCTAATAAAAGTTATCATATTTAATTTTTTGTATACATTCGCCAAATCATATGATCTGCAATACCATAATGTTGATTGATTTGTTGTTACTTTTGGCGAGTGGAATTTAGTAGGCATTCATGCACCCTCACATCTAAATAGTAGTATTAATAATGTATTTTTGTATTCCTCCTTAATGTTAAATCAGGCGGCTATTTGGATCCTTAGAAAATCAAAACACCTATAATACGCATTATATATAAAATTAAATTAGATTTATTAAAGTCTAATTTAATGAAAAAAAATCTTGCATCTCCTGTTGAAATGGCAATATCCAAAAGCGGAGAGAGGATTCAATACACGCCCCTCCCTTCCTCCACCCACTTTTCCCTATCACACTAAGATATGAAAAATAAAATATATCAATAATAGTTCAAATTAAATTAATATTAATTTATTATCGTCATATGAGTATTACCAGTGGAGTAAATCTGGCAACAATGATGATAATACCTGTTTCGGTGATTTTTCATCATCTTCAAATCTGAGGAAACCCAATGTTATTTCAAATCATTGTATAAAAATGTTATAAAATTGTAGATTAAAAAAATTAAACATTATAAATGGTTAAGAGAAACTATAATGTGATATATCCAAATATGAAATAGACAATAATTTAAGTTAACAAACTTATAAATATCTTATTTGAATTATAGATGTTTGATTTTACTTCGCTTTCTAATAGTATGAAGTCAAATCAATCATCTTTAATCATCTTTACTATGTTTTAAAACGTAATTATTATTTTGTAAATCTAAATGCCTTGATCCCAAACTTTTTATAACAATTGAGTCAATGATTCGCAAAAGTTTATCATCATATAGGTAATATTTAAATTAAAATGTACATTTTTTATGTCTTTTTTAACTGCAAAGCTTTACACACATTAACATTATTATTATTATTATTATTATTATTAGCATCACGTCTTACTGCCAGTTCGGGTTATACGCACTTACGCTATGTGTAATGGTAGGGTGATTTTGAGATGAAATTGAGGACTTAAAGTTTAACGTAGAATTCGAACCACGGTGGAGGCCTGGCATTCCCCCATTAACATATTAATATAAGGGATAAAGATGAGGAAAGACGATTAAAGGAAAGGCATATGCATTCACGTGGAAACCCCTTTCCATTCACATGGCCGAGATTATAAACTCGACTACCTTGTCACCAGCAATCCAGTCTTTCGCTAAGCTGATGCCTTGAGACTGCATGGACACCTGCCTCTGGAAAAGTAGGGCTGTGTTGATAATTAATGTGTTTATTTAACTTCTCCCTAATATAGCCCTGGGTAAATTGCGGCCTGTCACGTATTTTGCGGTTAAAAAAGATTTCAGTACCTAAAATATCAGAATTAAAAATATATTTTCATGGAAGAATTTACCATTTCTATTCAACACAAAGATGAAGATTTTTTAAGTTATTTTAAAAATATCTACTACTTTATTTACACCTGAAATTAAATAGATTGTGCAAGAGATGAAAAAATTGCATTTATCACATTAAGTTCTGTTATATTGGGGAATCACTTATATAATTTTATACATTGTATTTCTAGGTTTTATTTATATTTTCTTTATTTTCAAAAATAATAACTGGAGTCCCCCCAAAAAACGTGTTTTATCTAGCCGCCCATTCTTATATTTGTTTTCAATGCGTCCCTTCAGCCGAAAAATGTGCCCCGAGTCTACTATAGTAGGATTCTGGTAGAAATAAACTTTCAAAAAATACAAACAAATTTGTTGCGGTCAACAGTGATAAAATTTTATTTTATTATTAGTGTCATGTCATAGATTTTGATATTATAGATGAAAAGTGACATCTGCTGTTCACAAGACTTGACGTATGAATGTATGCTTCTTCTATATCGATTCGCTCGGAACATACAATGTATTAGTAGTAATGGCGGCATAAAGCCACAACCGAGTCGCCGGTGGCTGTGAGATCAATGGTAGCTCTAACTAGCCGATGATATCCACACGTCCAACACAGTTTCTACATTAAAATATTAGTGAATAATGACTAAGGACATGACGTTCCTGGATGGCTCAGTGCTTAGAGCATCGGTGTACTAAGCCAAAGGTTCCGGGTTCAATTCCCATGTACAGGTGTCAGTTTTCAATTTAGTAGATTATAACAGAGATACGGCTCCTGTCCATAATTTTAATCACTCATTTCCCAAACTTTGCCTTAAATTTATACTCAATTGTGTATATCGCGTTGCTTTCTTCCAATATGAAATTTGTTTTAGTAGATTTTGTAAATATCAAACTCTTTTTATCCTTAGTAAATCTGTCTGTACAGTACTTATAAATGCGTACTTCCCTAATTGGCATCCCACTGTAAAAAAAAAAGTGTGTGTGCACTGCATCTTACTATTAGTCTGGACTATTCGCAAATTGACACTAATGAGGTTAGGAAGAGGAAGGTGGAATGTAAAGAAAATGTATACGTAATTGCAAGGGGAAAGAGTGGGAAATCATTTAGAATTATTATTAGCACCGCGTCTTACTACCCGTTCGGGTTATACGCACTTACGCTAATGTGTAATGGTAGGGTGATTGTGAGATGAAATGGAGGACCTACAATTTAACGTGGAATCCGACCCACGGTGGAGGCCTGGCATTCCCCACATTCACAAGATGTCTTGTCAGAGGTGAAGGAAGGGTTTGGTAATCAGGTAAATCTGTGCCGGCACCGAGGATTGAACCCCGGCCGCCAGCACAGAAGTCTGACACCTTACCCCTAGACCGCCAGGTCACCTATTTAGAATTAAATATCCTCAGTAGCCCAGTTGGACCCGCTTCGGCAGACGCATGGTCTAAGCTGGCGTCACCCTCGCAATATACTATACTAACGTTGATGGAGAGATCGTGGTTCTATCCCGGTCGAGTGTACTGGGGGTGGTTTTTCCTAAATGGTTTCTCACGCAAATGTGGGTAAATTTCCTCTAAATTCAACATTCATCATCCCAAACCCACTAGCGTAATTAGTACAAAGGCTTATAAACCAAACTGATAAAAATATATATCGGGGTTAGATCTAAGATCTTCCCTTTACAGGTAGGTCTAATCCAGTCTACTTAGAGATTGATGACTTAAAGACCTACTCCTTTTATTCGATCACCGACGAGCTGAAAGAATATTATTTTATAAATTCGTGAAAAGTTATTTTTTCACTTTTAGAGATTGACACTTTTTTTATATCAAAATTCAGAATTTGTAAACAAAAATATTGACAAAAATCAGCAAACTAAAATGTATTCTTGACATCTGATACTCTCCCAAACAAGTGTTAAGAGTCACAAAACTAGAACCAACTTTGTCTGTGGGCAATTCGTCTAAGTAAAGTTACGTCTCTCCTTGAAACGTTGCTAAACCTCCAGGAACTTGGTCAAACCAGGCTACATTCTAACACTCAATCAAGGTTACATGGATCAGGACACCGTCTCTGTTGTAGTCAAACTGACATGAGTTGAGAGTGGATCCAGGCTCAGTTATATGACATGAATCGCCAGTCAAATAAGCTAGTTTACTACGACTATTAGCACCGCGTCTTACTACCCGTTCGGGTTATACGCACTTACGCTAATGTGTAATGGTAGGGTTATTGTGAGATTAAATGGAGGACCTACAGTTTAACGTGGAATCCGAACCACGGTGGAGGCCTGGCATTCCCCACATTCACAAGATNCACGGTGGAGGCCTGGCATTCCCCACATTCACAAGATGTCTTGTCAGAGGTGAAGGAAGGGTTTGGTAAACAGATAAATCTTTGCCAGGAGCGGGGATTGAAAAGATGCAATAGTCATAATTTATTATAGGTAGCTCATAAATTGAATTTGAGTGTTAACAGCCACAAAAAACAACAACAAAAACGACTATGCAATGATGTATGAAATGTATAAAATTAGTGGCTTTCAGCTTATAGAATAATAATTATTTAAAAGATGCGGTAACTTCCAGAACACGCTACTAAGAAATATTTTAGACGATTTCGTTTCGTTAAAATGTCCGATATTTACCTAGAAAATAAATATTCTTAGAAACAAATGAAGCTTTAATTAAAATAAGTAAAAATCTGCATCTAAATAGTAACTATGCATACACTATAGGCCCTTGTTAATAGACTATAACCCCCCACGCACGCGGATGTGAGAGAAAGAGGTAAAATAAAACCAAAAAGTTATTAAGAAAATATGTACGGCTTTTCATAAATAAATGTATCAAAGAATGGCACAAAACCCTCCAAGCTGTGTTACGCTCGCATGGCGGTAAACCACGTGTGCAGTGGTTGGAAGCTATATTGCAGTATTTCCCAGAATGTGGCACGCATGCCACCAGGGGTACGCAAAGGATTTCATGGGGTACGCGACGTACCACGAAGTTTTATTGGTCAAAAAATATTATTTGGTAAATGATTGAGCGTAGCAAGATACTGTTTTTTAACTTGGAATTTCGTCTTCCCGTCTGTTTATTTCATCATAACTATCAATTGTGTGGAAATTTCACATAAATATTATTTGAACCGGGGCCGAACAACAAATGAAGGCTACAATGTGTTTTTCAATCTGAGTTGTTCGTTTAAATATGGCGGCCTTTCAAAAGGTTTTTTTCATTTAGTGTCTCTTCTCAATCGATTTGAATTTAAAATTTTAAGCAATCGATCGAGTACCTATGGCTTATTGTTTTTAATTTTGACGTGTTTAGAGGTAGAAGTCTTTAAACACGTGAACAGCGGTTATTGTCTATGAATATATTTTTTTATATTATTGATATTGGGTCTAGTATTAATTGGTGTTCAGTATAATTTAATCCCGCAGAAAATTACCAACTTCAAACCCAAGGATAAATAATTAAAGGAGATATTATTTCTACTTGAAATCCAAAGATAAATCTTAAGACTGTAGTAACGATAAGAACCTGGAGGGAGCGAAGTCGTAAGTTGTAAGTCTGATAAACAAATTAGTACAGATTGTGGCGAGATTTCACGGGCCTTTTATTAGCGTTTCTTTCCCTCTGTCATAACTTTGTTTATTTTACCATCAAGGCTTTGTTGAAATTAAGAATTACCATTCATACTTTACAAAATAGTAGATAATAGTGACGTATTTTTAATGAAGAACTGGAATAAGCACGTTCACTATACGAGGAATTCCCAAACTTTCTATAATGAAGGAGCCCTTGCACCAGAAAGAATAAACGCTGGAGACCTCATAAAAATGGTTACACTAATTATTATGAAAATTCAATAACAGTTACAATCTACAAGCATGAAAGTATAAAGGAAACGGAAAACATCCCATATTCTGGCTGCGCCTTTGGTAGATGTACTGTATTCAGAATTGAAAAAAATTGGCAATCCTAATTAATGATGCTATTTATAGTGTGAAAAACAAATAAAGAATATTTTTGAATTGCTTCACGGAGCCTGATATAACTATGGCGAAGTCAATGGGCTCAACGAAGCACTGTTTGAAAAACGCTGCGCCAGATTATAGCCCTGAAAGGGATACACGAATGGTTTAAGTTGGGGAAATACTGATATCTATAGTGGAATCGCTGTACAAAGGACAGTATATTTTAACAGTTACAAAAGTTGGTATCTACTTTCATGTATTTATGTTATTTGTTCTGCAATTATCACTTCTTTTTTTTTACAAATCGTATTAATGCTAATAAAATAGTTAAGATAATATAGTTAAGTTTTGTCAGTGTAGGAACAATAGGGAGCACACGGACTAAGCTATTGATCTCTTAGTCCAGTTTTCAATGACAGAGGTGTCTGTCTAGGCTATAATATCGGTCGGGTGTACAGAAAGGGTTCCCCGCTCTTCTTCTTTTTTTGTGGCATCGCGTCTTACTAACCGTTCGGGTTATACGCCTATATACTAATTACTCTAATCACTGCAGGGATCGGCAAACTTTTTTTGAGCCTCGATCGACCTATAAATTTATCAAAGGTCTCGCTATCTCCGATCGTTTCTACTCTCTACGTTTGATCTTTTGGCCTATACCTTCATTAAAAACCTTTGTTAATACAGTAGCTCCATGGCTTCTTTGGTGCTGACTGACAGCTTTGAAAAGTTACCAGACCAGATTATGTATTCCTACGCCAAACCAAATGATCTGCAAAAACATGTGTTTAGCAGCTGTCACTTCTGACAGCCAAAATTTAGTTATATACCTAAATGTTGACTGTCAGAAGTCGGCTGTGAGCTGTCAGTCAGCACCAAAGAAGCCATGGAGCTACTGTGCTTGTGTCCACGCTTTAATATAAAAATAATAATCGAATCAATGAAAATTATTTTCCCATATTAATGTTTTTTTTAAACCTTACCAATTTCGATCGATCAACGTAGTTTTGGTCACACTCAAATATTATTTGAAAGTAAGTGATATAGACAATTTGCGAGCTTAGAAGACTCAAAGATCGACTTTCAGTGATAATGTAATTTTCTTAGGCGATCGAATAGAAATTGCTGCGAGATCGACTTGTAGTTCACGATCAACTAGTTACTGACCCCTACCCTATGTGTTAGGGATTAAGGCGGTTGAATTTAGAAGAAGTGTATCCGCATTTGCGTTGAGGGAGAGTTGAAAACCATTTAGTATAAATTACCTCCAGTACACCTGATATGCCCATCATCGGCAGTCTGGTCTAATGCGAGTGTGACGTCTTAGGGCTTAAGACCACCGAGGCGGGTGGGTTCTCATCCGCATACACAAATCAGGGGATATTTACTTTAAAATTCTACTTTTCTCATCCCTATTCTATTAGTATAAATATGCAAATAGTCCGAATGGTCAGTAAGGCACGGTTAAAAAATGAAGTGGGCGATAAAAAAGGAAACCCCCTATTGAGTAAAAGCCCGGAAGTTTGTTGGCTGATAATGAAATGGCCCTTATGGAACAGCGGCCGGGCCAAGCGTGTGTAGGCAGTCATGAAGAGTGACCTTGAGGATGCCCTACCTTCCACGTCGAGTGGGTGGATGGATGAGTTGGAATATCTTCATTTGGCGGGCTGAAGGCTGACACACCTCTTTGTGGGTTTGTTGCGAGCACTGAGATTGATCAATTATTTCAAGCACTAGTACTGGCTGCCAACTTCTTGAGAAACCTAGTTTTTGTTTGGTTTTTTCAAAATATTTTCCGAACTCTCGTGACTTTTCTTCCGGGTTTGAACTCTGGTCACCTACATGGAGTAAGAAGAGCAAAAATGATCGGCCCGATACTGCTATCGAGAGATTCGCTCAGTATCACAATACCCGCTTCGGTGACCCCATGGTCTAAGGCGTCACTATCGTGTTACACTTGACTGCCGATGACAAGGAGATTGAGGTTCGAGCCTAGGTCGGGTGTACCACCGGAGCGGGTCACACAAACAAACTTAATTCTAGAACAAACGCAACACCAGGTCACTGTGAAAGGGGGAATGTCATTTTCACCAGTGATAATTTTTCTATCATATCAGGAATAGAACACGGAACTCTTAGTTGAGTAGACAGACGCGCTACCGACTGAGCTAAGGTTTTACGGGGACTTCTACTTTGTCGGTGGATCTGTCGCAAGAGTATAAGAACAGGACAGCAATATGGTCGCATAATAGATTGACAGCTTGTTTAAGAACGTTGAAAGTAGGCTTTAACTTCAGTATTAGAAGTTTAGAAAAAAATTAAACGTTATACTCGTGAAGTACTTAAATTTTGAACACACCTGATTATTTTTTTTAATTTCGCTCACGGACAAAGGCTCGTCTAGTTTAGCGGTGCCACTCTTCCTCCAACCAATTGCGAATACATTCAGACTAATTTATATCATAATGCGTACACCCCGGGCAGGTAGTAAAGACGCCGAAGACACATTTAAAAACATATTTGATTATATATGCGATTCTGAATGGGATCATCCAGGATTTTTTCTTGTTTCTTTTTAGAATATAAACAACTTGAGATAAACACTATTTTATTCGTAGGTTCCCTTTTCAAGTAGCTGGGTAACACCGTTTGATAAAAAAGAATTAGCAACACTTCTTACTAACCGTTCGAGTTATACGCTTATGTCAGGGTTCCTTCACAAAATAATGAATTTTTTTCCAGGACATTTCAAGAATTCTCTACAATTCCTTCAGGACAATTGTAGAGAGTAATCATGGCAAAATACACATAATTACATACGTTCTTTTATTAAATGCAGGTTCCCAACTCCCCTACACCTTTCGACACCATTTATTATTTTTTAATTTATTTCATGATACAACGAGATATTCTAATAATTAAAACATAACATAAGCTCATATTCAAATATAGTAATCATTGGTGAAATGTGGGTTTCCCATTACACCGGGAATAATTAACGGCCAAGGACTGGATGTTATGTTTGTTGTAAATATAAGCTGGTTTATAAGTCGTGTGCATATAATGAGTCAGTTTAGAAAGTGCATGTTAAATACCCCAACTTCCATCGTTCATGATAGGCTATGCTATGTAAATTAAACAGCAAAAATAAAATGTATAACAATAATTCAACCTAGTTTTATAATAAATGATTAAGTAGCTCGATAAAAAAATTAATGAGATTTAAAGGGATTCAGACACCTTTAGAATTTCCTCAGATTTCTTAGAAATTTCATCTACTGACATACTCTTGTTTCCTCCTGATTTATTGACCTGTTTAAAATAAAAGGGGTGGGAGTCAATAATATTCCCAGGACGACCTACAAAAATCCAAGCAAAGATTAGAAAAATGAGAAGCTCCATAACATTTCCAGGTCTGGAAGAAATATTTTAAAATTTCAGGTTTTCCATTATGCGTAGGAACTATGTATGTACTAATCACACTAACTAGATAGGGATTAGGAAGGTTTAATTTAGAGGAAGTGCATCAGCATTCACGTGGAGTGAGAGTTGAGAAAACATTTAGGAAAAAACTTTAGTGCACCCGACCGGGATCGAACCTCGATTTCCCCATCTTCGGCAGGCTAGTCCAACACGAGAGTAGCACGTTAGACCATGGAAGCGTGTCTCATCAACATTGAGACACGTGGAAGCCCCAAGTATCGTATCACTCGACAATGTGTCCAACTGTAAACGACTGATAACTTGAGGGAACGTTAAAAATAGCACTAGTTGAAAAATCGCCTGTGTGAATGAAACAGCATTTAAAGGGGTATCAGGGACAATATGATTTTGAGTTTCCTTACATATAAAAACAAATTTTACAGTTTGTTTACCTTATTTATTTGTATTAACATTATATTTGAACAAAGCACTGTTTAATTCCTGAATCAAGCAGAATTATTTTTATATTTAGAACGAAAACGGAATTTAAAGGACTGTAAAATGAGTTTAAAATATATTAAAATAGTGTGTTGTCGATACAGCAATAATTGCTGATATAAGGGTGATAATATGTTTGGGTGATCAGGAGACCGGCTACACTACCCTCATTTAAACCTCTTTCCTGCTATGGGTACACCTATCTCAACAAAATATCAAGGCAGCTATAGATTTTATCACCGCCTCTTCCTACCTGTTCAGGTTATACACATATATTATGACAATTACTCTAATGGGGTCGGCATGAGGAAGGAGGTATTTTAAAGATAATCTACCCACATTTACATAAAAGGAATGTGGGAAACCATTTAGGAAAGCCCATCCTCAGTAGATACGACTGGTATTCGAACCCAAATCTCCCCGACATTAGCAAGCCAGTCTAATACGAGAGTAACTGACGCCTTAAGGCATTCGGTCACTGAAGCGGGTTTGTCGAACTTTAAATGTCTTTATGGGGAAACTTTTTTTTTTAAATACACAGGAAAAAAGACAGAAAAGCACACAAGTGATAGCATTATAAAAGCAGTAATGATGATAAATTAGTGAAATTATTTTGTAGAAGACAGCCTGGGAACCTTGACAAAATGCTTGTTATTAATGACGATGATGATGATTGTATGTTTTGCTTTTCGTCTTGGCCGATAAAAGAAAATATTTTCACTCCTTTATGGTTATTGATTTTAGAGGGACTTTTAGTAAATTGGAGCTCTACCCTTATTTGTCACCGAGTGAATATTAACCAAAATTCCTCCCACTATTGTCAAACAAATAACAATTATAAAAAAAACTTGTGAGTAGTTTGATAGTAGTACAAGTTCTAGTTTTCAGCGATGTTTTAGTTCAAACGTATGCGCAAAAGAAATACAAATTGTTTAATGTTGCCAATTGAACAGCGATATATCTGTCTTTCAAACTTAAGTAAAATGAGTATCAAAATGTATTTTTTTAATAGATTTAGTGGTGTAACTTTATTTATGTAAGTAGGATGAGAGGGAGGGGTAATAGCAAAAAATGTTTAGCTAGTGTTAGAAAATTGAATGCTTCTAGAAGCTATTTATAGTGTTCCCCGTTTGGTGAGTTTTTGAAAATTATATTTTTTAAAGCTATTTAGAATAGTGCTCCCTCTCGATTTAAAAAAAAATTATGATACTTTTAGAAGCTATTTGAATATATCTTCTTCGGCAAATTTTCGAAAATTTTGATGCGTCTAGCAGCTATTTTAAAAAGTGCAAACCATGTATTTTTCTAGTAAATTAGATTCTCTATAATATATTTGAAGTGGTCCTCAGACGGCAATTTTTTTGAAATTCGGAATTCCCTAGAAACTATTTAGAGTGTTCTTAGCATGATTTTTTTTCGTAAATTAATTAGGCCTACCTCTAGAAGTTATTTGAAATTATCTATCTCCAGACTTTTTTTTATAAAATGTATGCCCTTAGAAGCTATTTGGAAAGGTACTCACCTGGATTTTTTTTAACTAGATGCTTATAGAAGCTATTGACAGTAGTCTTTCCGCAACACATGTTTGAAAATTTAAAACTTTTAGAAGCTAATTGGAGTGGTTCTCACTTGGAGTTTAAAACTAACCCATATGCGTATATAAGCTATTTTAGAGTGACCTCCTAAGGGCATTTCTTTTAAAAATCGGATTCGTTGGTAGCCATTTAGAAAAATATTCACCTGGAGATTTTTTTGAACATTAAATGCCTCTAGACCCCCCTCGGTGGTGTATTTGGCTAACGCACTAGTTTCATGTTGAGCTAGACTGGCGAGGACGGAGAGATCGAGGTTTGAATCTCAGTCAGGTGAACTTGGGGTGGTTTTTCATAAATGGTTTTGCGTGTTCCCTCCACGCAAGTGCGGGTTCCCTTTCTCTAAATTTAACCTTTCTAAATCCTAATCCATTAGCGTGATTAGTACTTAAGCGTATAGCCCAAACGGGTGGTAAAATGCGGTGTTAAATAAATACCCCTAGAAACTATTTGAAGTGGTCCTTCTCTGAAAACGTTTTTAAAAGTGAATGCCTCTATAAATTAATTGAAGTTTGATACAAGGTCATATTTAGGCTTAATATTAGAAACTTCGGAAAATTTCGTTGGGGAGTTTGAACCCAATAATCCCCTTCACTTCACTCATGTGTAAGGGGTATTCGTGGGACTATTCTAGGTTTATAGTAGGCCTATAACATGTCGTGTGCCTTTAGAACCTTCTTTAAAAATTGAACTATAAATAATAATAAATTAGCATGTTTGTGCTAACAGCCATGGCTGGCGGCTTCACTTTATCAAAACACTGTTTAGATTTGTTAAGAACTGTTTTATCAATATATCACTGTTCAACGAAGAACATGACGGGAACCAAAACAGCTCGATAAAGGTTGTTTAACTCTGACAGGAAATACATCACGTAGACTTATTTGCCATTCTCAAAAATATGAAACACAAATTTCGATTGAACAATGTTTTCCGACGAAGTGTTCTCAGTGCGCCCGCCATGTTGTATCGCAACTAATTCCCCATTCCTTGGAGGCAATTTATAGCCATACAAGAGACAGCTTAGGTACACCGCGTCTTTCTAGCCATCTGAGCTATCCGCCAGGGATTTTCAGAGAGTTTATTATTAATAGCGTAATATACAGTCAGAGTCGCTCTTTGCAAAATTAGTTATAATTCCCTGTAGAAAGGGCTTCAGTCACTGGCGGAAGCTCTTTCTGCAAAGAAGACTATAAAGTCACTACATTGATTAAACACATTTAATTTTGGGGATCTGACCGAGTTCCTTTCAATGTAAACCGATAGAAAAATCTTCAAAATGGTAGAATTCATATCTATTGCATTTTCGTTGATTTTGTGAATGAGGGAAGAAATACCTTTCGGGTGAGAGCTATTCTTTTGTATTCCTTCCTAATATATTTTTAAAATAATACCTAGACATTTCATGTTGGTAGACATGGCAAGAATCAACGTAGGCACCCTCCCTCTCTCTCACTCACACACACACACACACACACACTCACTCACACACACACAAACTGGGTACGGGCCTACTATTTGTATATTTACACAAATGGGTTTGGGATGAAGGTAGAATTTAGAAGAAAATGTACCAGCATTTGCGTATTTTGAGAAAAAGCTTGAAAACCATTCAAGGAAAAAACGCCTTCAGTAAACCCAACGAAGACGAAAAACCCCAACCACCCCACTACCAGCAAGGAACAATAGACGAGGTTGACGCCTTAGCCCACGAGCCAACCTATGCGGGTCTTCTATGGTAATTTAATAAGCTTTTCTGAAAATTTAAAAAGTTATAGAGCTTCTAATGTATATTTATATGGCATGTTATGTGCTATGATATAGTCCTTCCTTTTGACATACGCAGGGGTGAGCCACATCAATGGGCATACGGTCTTCAGGCGTCAGTCTCGTCCAGTTTTTTAGTTACTGATAGAGATGAACAATATTCAACTAAATTTTCAGAAAAACTTAAGAAAAAATATAGAAGATCGAATATCAGGGGAAGGTGATGTATTCGCAGAGGCTTTGATCATAGTATTGAAGTATCACTAGGCTAAATCCTGAAGGTCTTACATCAGACGCGACGTTAGTGGGACAAGAGAACGGGAATCGCTGGTTTTTTGTTTGTATTTTTAGCACCATGTCTTATTACCCGTTCGAGTTATATGTATATATACTACGTACGCTAATGTGATAAAAATGAAAAGGTTGAATTTAGACTAAATGTACCCATATTTGCGTCGAGAGAGTGGTAGAAACCATTAAGAAAAACCCTAGTACAAGCAACCGGTATTCAAACCTCGATCTCCCCGTCTTTGGAAGTCCATCCGGGGGGTAAACCAGTTCGCTTACACCGGCTTCCTTTTTGGGGCCCGATCGATCTACAAACTTATCGAAGGCCTCGCGATCTCCCATCGTTTATCAACTCTACTTTTGCATTTTTTATGTTTAAACGTGTTATCTTGATCCCCAAAATTCAATATTTTCTCAAATGCTTGCGTCCGACCTTTCTAGAAAAAAAATTGGAATAAATAGAATGTACATTTTCATATTAAACTTATTTAATTTTCTTATTTCATTACCGCTTATGACTCATCAACGTAATTTTGGTTAGACTCTAATATTATTTGAAAGTACTTGACACATTTGCGAGTTTAAAAGATTCAAAGATCGACTTTTTAATGACGATGCAGTTTTCTTAAGGGATCGACTGAAAATTACCGCGAGAACGACCGGTCGACTGGTTGCCGACCCCTGCTCTAGATGATGCGGTCACTGAAGCGGGTGGAATCACTGTTAGTGCTTGATTGTAAAAGTTTCTGGTATTAACATCCTTAGATGAATTAAACGGAAGTGGAAACTTTAAAACTTGGGATATCTTGATTGCGTTCGTTCCATTCAAATAGGTGGAAAGTTTTCTTTCTCGTGTTCTCTTTCAAAGACAAAAGTTTGCTATCGAGAAGTTTTAGGCAAAAAAAAAACACCCTTACATAAACTTATAAATAAAATGATAGTGATGGGCCTTTGAAGGCCATGTCGACAGTTTCGCATGTGTCAAATAATAATTCTCATTTATTTGTTCAACTCTTGCAAGTGGGATTTAGTTGACAGCGGCCATGACACCAATTTACTCGCTCAATAAAACTAGAAGTTCATCGTTATTGTAATAATAAACAGTTGACGAACGTGTCTGAAGCTAGTGTTCAAAAGGATCACGAGGAATATGACGTAGGGACAAGCGGGGGGAATGAAGAGGCGTCAAAGAGATGTTAAAACCGCGAAGCGGCTACCGAGGCTGGCCTAACCCGCTCTCATGAAACTTTACGTTTGATTCTTACTTTTAAGCTTGTACAATTTAACTGTTGTTATTGAATGTTCATAGTATAAAAATTTGTATGAAATTTCCCGCATGTATTTTTTCCGATGCAAAGAATACTACGGTTTATTTGCATATCTATACGACTGAGGAAAATAGGATTTTTAGGAAAATGTACTCGTATTTTGGCCTAAATAAATCCAATATTGTTACAGTGACTTTGTTTATTTTAATTTTATTCGTAACAGCTCTTTCTTAAATATTTGTCACGAGCATAATAATATTATCAAATAAGTTCAGTGACCAAACTGTGAGAAACGACCTTTGCCAAACAGAGGTTCAATGTTGCCAAATGTCAATCTAATTACGTGTGAAATATAATACAATAACAATCTTACAACCTACTTCTTTCATGTCTTATCAATAGTATTTGGTAAAACCCTCAACCGTGTTAACATAATATCTCGCAGCAAAAGGTGAATGGCATCAGAACACGTACATTGTGATTTTCTCCCGAAACACTTTTAAAATGGCCGGGAGCGTGAAGAATTTGGAGTCATGGCCGTGATCACTTGGGAATTTAAAGCCATGATCGAGAATACAAGGGGTTTAAAGCCGTGATCAGTGGGGATTTGGAGAGTTTAAATAGAAAAAATTCTGAAAGGGGGTGGGGGCGGGGCAAGTTTAAAAAAACTTTTACTCGCCGGCCCACCACGAGCGGGAGAATATTTGGTACTGTAACAAGATTAGAGTCTGGCAGCGGGACCGGCCTGTTCTCGTTGTTGTCCCTTGTATCTGCGCTCCTTGTTATCTCTGTC
>CABFVX010000453.1:0-45985 GCA_902151425.1 Timema shepardi
TATCAAGACAAATTTGATACTGTTATTCGAAGAATACGTGATTCTGGTCTCGGTGGAAAGTGGCATAATGATGATAAATACGAAATAATGCTGTCAGTTCATAATAGAGTAAAGTCAGTAGAACTGAAACCACTCAGTATCAGCCATGTTCAGACTTCTTTCTACATTCTCCTCGGAGGTCTAACACTCAGTTCCATTTCACTAATCTGTGAGTTGTTAGTTGACATTCTCGTAAGATATTTTAATAAAAATACAGTAATTGTGTTGAATGTTAATTAATTTTATTGCCGTACTAGAAGAGAAATTTAATTTATTTATCATATAGACAAGTTCATAAATTATTGGAGCTAAAATTATTAATATAAAATAATCTTTTTATTTTACCCAAACTTAATGTTAATATGGATTATCTATAATAACAATACCATTTATATTTAAAGTAATTTGATGAAACTTTACTTAATTAGAGATTAGAGAAAAATATGACGATAATACTTTGCTTAAAATATCACTTAAAATTTTGATAGTGAAACTCATTTTTGTCCCAGTTTGGTATGAGATGACCAAACACATGTGTTTTAATATCCTCTAACTATAACACTTTTCGTTTGTGTGTATCCCTTCACTGTAGTATTCTAGCCACCTGCCTTTTACACTCAAAACTCTTTGGATCTCAGGTTGCTTTCAGTTTGCAACTACCTGTTCATTCATTATCCCTTTATTTTTTATGACCTAAAATGAAAACTTTAAATCCCTAATTACATTTTAATGTAGCCAACTAATTTGATAACTATCCGTTCTAGTTTCTAGATGGAAAATTATTCATTAAAAATGAAGACTTTTTATAATGTATTAAGATCGTGATTTATTTGAAATATGTTCTAGAAATGAATCGGCTTATCCCATTTATAGACATCAATTTCTGCTATAATATTATTTCCCAACAAACGAACAACAAATGTTAAATTATCTCTGGTTTATACACCCTAAAACACCTTTATTCATCTTTTAGTTAAGGAGTTTTTAAATTGTATTATCATGGTCTTAAAGAAAGTTTAATAACTCAAAAAATGAGATAAACAATAGATATTTATGTCGAGTTTTATTCTACAGTGTATTCAACTATAGTATTAATTTTGTGGTTCTATAGTGACTATCACCTTTTATTGAACTGAAAATATACTATTTCGGAACAGCATTTACAATCTCTTCTTCAATTATTGGACCAAAATATATGTCAAACATTGTAACGGTAGGTTTTCTTAGTTGCCGATAGATTATTTTTATTAAACAAAGTAATGATTGTAGCGTATACTAATAAAATATGTTAACCAAACAAAATACACCAAGTCTTTATGCTGTACTATTTTATCTGTAAAAAAAATTGATATACACTTTTCTACTATAAAATTTTATGGTTATCCTATGAATTAGGTCCAGAGATCTGGACGAAGTATTAGATTGATCTGAAATTTGAATCATAAGCAAGTATCCTTTTTTAAATCTCTAATCT
Source organism: Timema shepardi (assembly GCA_902151425.1). Classification (NCBI taxonomy): domain Eukaryota; kingdom Metazoa; phylum Arthropoda; class Insecta; order Phasmatodea; family Timematidae; genus Timema; species Timema shepardi. The sequence continues at coordinate 1,514 of CABFVX010000453.1, forward strand.
AACAAGATTATCTAGTTTGGTTCCGATATGACCTTGTTGTGTATTTTTGAGGGGATAATAGTTGAGAAGTCAGTTCTAAAGAACAAGGAAAAAATGCCATTGTTTTTGCATTTTTTATAGCGAAACTTTTATTTACCAATATAAAAGAATAAAATTTTCAGTACAAATATAGTATTTGATTTTCTTCACATGTTGACTCTAGCAGTTTTGGAATATTTAGCATAAACATAGCGGCATTACGTGAGAAACTTTATAAAATGAGGGCTAAATTATATTCAAGAATATACTTGATACATTTTCAAGAAATTTGTAATTCACCACGCGTAGAATTTTTTTTTCTAGAGAAATTATCTATTTATTATAACTAAAAAAGTTTTTATCTAAAATCTGAAGAAAAATACATAAGCTAACTTTTCTCGAGCTTTCTGCACAACTGAGTTAATCCTTCTAAACTGGATATGAGATAGTTGGCAAAGAAGGAGGAATCTTTAAATTTCGTGTGTGTATTATATTATGTATAATTTAATATTCTCTGCAAACACATATACACATACATACATACATACACTCTGTCTCTCTCTCTATCACACACACACACACACACACATAAATACAAACTAATTTCCAATTTAAAAAAAAATTAAGTTTTCGTAAAATATGTTAAAATTCTGAAAAATTCTCAACTCAATCATATATATAAAGGTTAATATTTTAAGAGGATGATGAGTTGTATCTCCTTTTAGGGGAATTTAGGATTATTTTTCCAAAATGACAAAACACATTACTTGAAATCCAAACACCCTGGTCTATTCATTTCATGTTATAAACAAAATACTTATAATATTAGAGCTTTTCATGGGAATGCAGAGTAAAACGTAAATTATTCTTTCATTTATAATGTTTTATTGTTTAGAACCTCTCTTTACTAACAAATTGAATGATACGTTAGCGAGTAATTTGTATTAAATAGAACCAGAAGTATTTATTTAAATAAATAAAAATAATTTGAGTGTTTTATTCAAAATATCCTGTTTTTAAGTAATCCCCTATTTATCTAATTTTAAGTGTAAGCCCACATCTGATTCATTATTTACATTTTAGTTAACTATTACCAAATCAATTCACTAAACATATTTTGAAATGCTAAGTGTTTGATGTTAAATTTTGTATTATCAACAAGTTGTATTGGAATTGCCATCCTTTGTAGTAATATTATATAATGAATGCTATTCGCTTTAGCTACTATTTATTACAATAACAATATAATAGGATTTTAATAATTTTAATCTAATCACTTAAATTATTGTTGGATTTGCGTAAACACACATCTAAGATTAATTTCTTTATATCAACATTAAAAAATATTGAGTCAATATGAGTTAGATTAATTTGTTGCTAAGAATCTTGGATTTATTAGTAGTATTTAAATGATTTATCACTAGAGGGATGTATCTTATTTCGTCATACGGTGATTTTTGACAAAGTGATTACTACTCATAAGTAATGAAACTAATGTATGTGAAATATGTAATTTTAAATATTGAATAATTTGTGTATTTAAATATATTTTGAAGCTTTAAAATTTATTAAATATAAAATTAAATAACATTTAGTATATCACATAAAATTTCTTGACAGGTGAATTGCATAGAGAAAATTTTACCATAATATATTTTTTATGAATAAAACCAATATTATATCAAATTTTTGATAGTTTCCTCATTTTGTGATTAGTGTTCTTAATACAATAATCATTATTCATGGAACCTAGACAATTTTTATGAGATGTAAGTTCATGTTTATTTAAAGTAAATTATCATAGATTTAGTTTCCTACAAATATATTATAAAACCTAAGCGTCACTAAATTATAACATAGTACAAATATTAAAGAAAAAAACTTATTAGATAATAAAGAATATAGTTCATTATTATTTTAAAAAAAAATTACTTGAAGCTCCTCTCAATATAAATGATTATACATAATATAAATTTACGTATTTTGAGAGATATTAGTTTTATCTTGAGTGATTATACCATATACTTACTTATTTTATAAGCCATACCATAGTGGATCCATAAAATGTTATCTTGATCGATATATTTTTTGAGTTAACAGAACCTTAATGTATTCCTCTTAATTTAAGTTGAAGATTTTTTAAATTTATTTTAATGCTATTAAAAATATATATCTTTTATTAACATTTAAATAATAATCTTGGTATTAAAGAAGCCTATTTATAACAATTATAATATCTTTAGGAAAAACCACCCCAAGTCTACCCAACCGAGATTTGAACCTTGATCTGCCCATACTGTAAATTCTGGCTCCACGTGAAACAATTACTATAGCCACGATAGTAGGAAAGGGTATAGAAAGGTAATTTTAAGGGAAAGGTATCCACATTCTTGCAAGGAAAATGCGGGAATCATTTAGGAATAAACCCTCTCAACCCATCCGGATGAAAGTCAAACCTTGACCTACCTTTCAATGACAAATTAAAATATATGAATACAACATTTGGTCTATGAGATTATCGTAGAACTATTTTTTTTAAACTATCCATAGTACAACCAACATAGTTTTTAAACAATATCTCTCCACCACCGGCAGTTTAGTCTACCGATAGAGTGATTCCTTAGACTATGCAGTCATCGAAGTGGATTGACTTTAAAAAAAATACACGATTATTAATTATACATAAAATATTAATCCATTTTAAAGTTTGTGATTTTTCAAGAGTAGCTGTATTTTCGATGACTTTGTTCTATTTGATCCAAATAAACGATGTTACGCTATTGTAGACGATAGTAATGAAAAAACAAACAAATTAACTATATACTCTTATATGTTTAAATCTTGTAAGTTAATTTTTAATTCATTTTAATATTTCTTTATAGCATTTTATTTCTTTTTTTTTTTCTATATGAAGAACAATATTTCTATATTTCTAGTTAACCCCCAATATTAGCTAACTTCTATACACTTTATTGCATGACCAGTATTAGTTATATAATAACATTTTTTATTGTATATTTATATTACCTCTATTTAAAAAAATAAATTAATCCTCCATAATATATCTTTACTATGACACATTAAATTTAATATGGCCACAAATATTGATAGAAATATCCTCACGTGATTGTATAACTTATTAGAACAGTGGTTCTTAAAACTATTTAACACTATTTAAACAATCCTCAATCATTTGTGTGTAGACAATCTATGTTGTGAGTTGCGAGTGACATAACGACTGTTACGAGGTTTGTTGTTCTGAATCAATAAACAAACAAGCTAGAGGATCTGACGCAAAAGGAGGGGGCAGTCCTTAGCTAGGAACCAGGACCACGGCCCGGTTAAAGGGGGTGGTCTTGAGCTCATCACGGGTGAATGCAGAAGATAGTAAGTTAGAAGGTCACGCTGTCTGTCACAGGGCCACCCGGGCTAAGTAATCAGGTTCACCTAGTAAAGGTCGGGGCTGCCGATTGAGCTCAGGGAACCAGGCTCGACGGCCGTGCAGGGACCGCAGTTATACTGGCTAGTAGGAAAACCTTAAAACAGCTCGTTCTGTCACTCGTCTCTCAATCTTCCTTAAGTTTTTAACTCTAACCGCACTTTTAATACCACATTTGTAGTGATTATAAAATTATTAATAAACCTTTTAAAATTCAAGTCTAACGTCATTCATGAACCCACACGAGTATTAATAACATCCCCACCCCACTTATCCACTGACAAAGACTTCCCGACAAACACAGGTCCGCTGGCCGCTGTTAGACTTTAAATAACCCGTTATTGTAAAGCGTGTATCGATGTATTAGATTTTGCCACGACACAGTGTTATAAATTGAAAACATCCATCGGGAGAATGATCTAGAATACATATTTACTCACTAGAAAATAACATATGTTGATAATCAGATGTTTTAAGTTAGCGTTGCAAAGCATCATGGGTCAACACAACGTGTATCAATCACTGCGCAGATTCTGCTTTCTATTTTTTGTCGAGCGTGTGAATCAAGCTTAGGGGGTGGAGTGCGAGTGAATCATATGTCCAAGCGTGTTCTGCTTGTTACTATCGCTTCAGTACGAAGTAGTGTTCAGTTTTTTTCTAAGAAATTATGATTTAAAAAAAATAAAAAACATATATTTTCCATGATTAAATTTGTCTTTAAGACTTGTTATTTAAGATTGACGTAAGCGTCTGCTTATCCATTTTCTTTCTCTCCCAAATCTCTCTTTTTTACTGATTACTTTTTTTTCGCACTCCTAATTAAATTTTAAGTTTAATTCTATTGGTCTATATGTTAAATATTAATGCCAACAAGCTAATCACTTCGATTCTAGATTTATGAAACATCCTAATTGGGCTGGGGTCTGTACAGAACTGATGGCCTTAGCAACAATCGTGCTTGATGCTAACTTGGCCACTTGGTCTAAAGCGCTACTATCGCAGTATACTAATCTGACGATGATTGAGAGATCAAGGTTCTTATTTATGTCGGATATAGTGGAGGTAGTTTTTCCAGAATGGTATTTCATTCTCCTTCCACGCAAATAATGGTACACTTCCATTAAATGTAACCTTCTTATTCTCTTAATCTATTGGCGTAATGAATACTTAACTGTATGACCCAAACGGGTTTGCAAGATGCAGTGATAAAAAATAGCTACATATATATTTGTGCCTATTTGCGTGCGAGTTATTGGTTTGGTTTGGCAGGAAAGTTGCTATAAACACGCTTTTCCCCAGGCCAGTGTTTCTGCGGATTAATCCCTATTGTCGATAGTCCCAAGATTTATAATACTGATTGCGCTTGTTGTGTTGAGCTCGACTGCTGAGGACAGGGAAATCGAGGTTCGAATCTCGGTTGGGTTAACTGGGGGGGGGGGGNCCCCTGGGGGGGGAATAGGGGGGGGGGGGGGTTTGTTCCTAAATGGTTTTCCATTCTCCCTCCACGCAAATGCGTGTTCACTTCCTCTAATTCAACCTTCCTAATTCCTAATACATTAGTTTAATTAGTACTTAAAGCGTATAACTTGAACGGGTAGTAAGACGCGATGCTAAATAATAATAATAATAACAACAATATAATGGTGATTGAATCATTAAAGGTAAGCAAGGATACCAATTACTTTGTTAATACATCAGCTTCCAATTATCTATATGGGAAAGTAATATGGCGTACACAAGTAACTAGATAAACGTACCTTATCTGCGCTTAGTAAAAAGCTAAACTTATAAACATATAAAATATGTAAAAGATTTTTGGTCAAGCAAACTACTGGAAGATTAATATTTCCCCATTCACTAATATATTAGCTAACTCTAAGATAGTGTGTTTATTCAAAGACCTGTCTTTTCTGAATGATATCAACGGTAATTTCTGGTAAAATGGAAGAAATTACTATACAAGTATTCGGGCCGAATTGTTAAACAACTTTCATATATTTAGGAATACTTGATTCCTTTGGCACAACATTTTTCAAACAAAACGATAAGAATAAAATGATAGATGCGATATGATATATTGTCTTATAGTGCCTTTTCGATCTAAAAAAATATTTTGTACTACACCATTAAATTTCTTATTTGTTTCTCCATCGGGAACGTATTTAACATCAAGTTTATGGTTTCCACCTTACAACTACCATCGTTCAATTTTTTAGTGTATCATTAACTCTCCTGACTTTAAACCATACACAGCTCTACCTTCCAATATTGTTATTATGTTTCCATTATTAATATCACGTAATTTTTACCAAAATATATTTCCGCATCGACATATCATCAACGTTTATGAAGTAACCAATATAAACCCATCGTTAAAAACCTTATTTAAAAATAATGCAGTGGTTTTGATATTTTGCGAGGAAAGGTTTGTCTGGTTTTTATTATGTGTTAATTAAATAAATTTGACATTTAAAATTGTATACTCATACCACCATTTACAGCATTCTTCTTTAAATGCATTTCTACTTATATTCCGTTTAACTTGTTTGTTAATATAAATGGTGTTCTTGGGTTACCAAGCACCGTTTCCCTGAATAATTGTTCCACTATTCTCCAGAAACTTCCAATATGTAGTTTTACAATCAAATCTCTATTTAACCATTTAAATCCAATAATAAAATATGAAATATTTTTCTATTTTTGAGTGAATGATTTAATAGAATGATTTTATAAATTAGTACACCTTCAAATGTTATTTAACTTACCCAAATAGGAATTTAACTTAATAAATATATGAAAGTATGTGTAAACAATATATTTAGCTTTATAAATATAATATATCACTAGAAAATTCAATGAAGACTCATAACATAGAGTGAACCAAATCACGTTTTCAATAGCACATTTTATGCTTTATAGAAAATTGATTCATAACTTCACAATACATCCTTATAACACGCAGCATTAATAAAATATCATCATTGGGGGATTTCTAATGGCAAAATTCCAAACCTCAAGGCTGTTCATGGAAAATTATAACCAACAACATCGTATCATTGTTACGTTTCACGTGTCCGTTCGTCCAGCAAGTTCAGTATACGAGTAACGTGGAAAATCGTGGTGTGTCGTGTGTGGACTACCGACTACATAAATAGTAAACATTTTGGGACTCTTTAAATATTTTAATAGTAATTATTATAACGTGTTTTAAAAACAGTAATTTGCTTATTTAATATAATTAAGCAGTCTAAGAACACATAAAATGTAACTTATATACTTAATTATTATTATTATTATGTTTATCTAATTTAGTGTCATTATTATTATTATTATTATTATTATCATCACCTAAATTTACTACCCTTTTCGGGATACACGCACTTACGCTAATGTGTAATGGTAGGGTGATTGTGAGATGAAATGAAGGGCCTACAGTTTAACGTGGGACCCGAACCACGGTGGAGGCCTGGCATTCCCCACATTCACAAGATGTCAGAGGTGAAGGAAGGGTTTGGTAATCAGATAAATCTGTTCCGGTACCTAGGATTGAACCCCGGACTCCCCAGCACCGAAGTCCGACACCTTACCCCTAGACCACCAGCTCACCTATCTAATTTAGTGGTTTGTTTAGTTGTTAGTTTAATTATACCAGTGAATGTGTTTATATTTTTAATGATCAAAACCTTGGGTGATCCGTGAGTATTTTGATTCATACCCCAGTATCCCCTAAATAGCATGTGGCTCACACGTGGATGTGTGAACGGCCTGTGAACCCCCTAGACCACACGGGGCCTACGGTACAGTATTATAAACATTTAACAAATTATTAAAATTCTCACAATTTATGAAAAATTTTAAACAACAAATACGTGATACACAATATAATGGTTCAGTTTTGAGGACCGCAAAATAAAAAAAGGAACAAATTCTTTAAAATCAATTTGTTAGCTGTGGTATGGTATCTGAATATCAAAATTGAGTTAGCTGCTGTATTACTATCGTTTTAATATAAACCCGGATGTTTGGTTGCGTATGTAGTCCATGAAACATTTTATTATTTGTCAGACCTAGATTATTGAATTGGTTCATCTTACAGACGTTTTACCTAAGTATAACTTTTTGACAAGTGCACAAATAAATTGTACATCTTCCAATATAATATATTAATAATAAAGAATCTTTTGATTAGGTAACATCTTGAACTGGTGGTAAGGCACATAGTCATAAAAACATTAAATACTAAAGAAATTTTTAAGTCGAGGATGAGAAAACAATCATTGTTTGTAAAAAGTGTCCTGGAATTGTTTATACTAGCTCAAATTTTAATTTGAACTAATAAAAATTCATATTCTCAAAACCAGGAATCAAGATAATGTAAGACACAATATGTTAATACAAAAGAATTATAATATTTTGGAGCTACACCTCAAGAAGGCTATGCATGCCATGTTATATTGTATATTGTTAAAACTATTGAAAATTATTGGGTGTTACTAAATTTGAAATAATGATACTAACACAAATATTTATATGGTTCTGAATGCCAGGGATATATATGATAACAAATGCTCAGGCATGTCCTTTATTATATATTTTATTAGAAACAATAAAAAACAATCATTTTATTTAAATTAGTGCGTTGTTTATTTAATTTATATAATTGTGGAACAATCTCATAAAACTAAAACAATGAATGAATTCATACAATGGAATATAGCATAGTAAAAATGTGTTTAAAACAGTTTTGATAAACTTATATAAGAATATTGTATTGATTAAATGCAAATAAAGTTAATGAATTTATAAAACATTATAGGAATGTAAAAACTGCATTTACATTATTCAGAAAACTTATAAATATCGTTTACACTGAAAATGATCAATCTTACATTGTAGGTATCCACTGTGTTGTGTAGCCTATTAGATGGGGCTACAATATAATTAATGTTATATCATAGTAAAAATAATATCTAACATGACATCATTTTTAATCAATTAATAATATTTAAAATATTGTGAAGGACTATATCTATATTTAGGTCAAATATATGTTTTTGACTATTGCAATATCTATTATATTTATATAATATATATTTTAACTGCTAATATAACTGTTTGATTAACCTATTTATAAGAAAAAAGGTCTCAAAGCAACTTTATTTAGTGACTTGAATCACCTTTTATGATGATGTAACTTTATGTCGTGAAATATCAAAATTATATAAATGACCTTAATCAGAATTCTTGCGGGTTATTTAAATCACATAAAAGTTTGAATTGTATACACAATAATATTTTATTGTAAAAACTCCATCTATCGTGAGCATTTTAAAAAAAATATATATATAAATCACCTAAATCACAACAAATTCTTGGAGGTGCTTTAAATTACACGAAAGTTTGAATTGCATACATATTAATACATTATTTTAAAACAAACTTGAAAATATATATATATATATATTTCTAGTATTGCCATTTCGTTTTAATTTTATCAAGATGTTCAGGCACCTTAATACCTTTGACTACATTATTAGTTTTTATTTATTATATAAATTTACACATTTTACTAAACACGTTAATATCATTTAATAAAAATATGAATATATTGATGTTTATTAATAAACGTGTGACGATATATTTAATACAGCTATGGAGCTACAAACTATTCCAACCACAATATATGTATAGGCTTATTTTCTACAATTAAATCTATAAAATTACACTTAAAATTTATATTATTTTTCTATTGGTAACTTCGTGAACAACGAACGTGAATTAAAAGTATATTTTTGGGTAGTTTATTCAAAACTTTCCATGACATTGATAAATCAATAAATCACTTATAAATTTTAAAAAATTCATAATTTATAATTATCTTATGACACAGTAATATATATAGTTATAAACATTATTTTTAAAATAAAATAAATGGTTAGTGAAAATTAGAGAATTAAAAAAAAACGCTTTACATTTCAAAATAATTTTAGTAAAATGATTTGATACCAGTTAGGTTAATCAGCACTTTGATAATAATTTAAAATAAATTAATAAAGGATTACTTAAAAACATGAGATACCAGCAGAACCCATGAATATTTGAATTATTAAAATTAATTAGGATTTCAAGATTTAAAAGAATACACGGCTATGAATAATTAAAAGTTTACTGTCCGTTATAAAGCTCATATCTGACCTAGGAGTTATATGGATTGTTAATTGAACTAAAAATGAAGGGGATTTATTTTTTCAATTATATCTATATGGTTATGATCATACAGTATTAACATAATAAAAAATATATTAAAAGCAACTCCCGTTGGTGTGTTTTATATGATATAATCATTACTTTTCTGGGTTAACAGAATCCATCGGGAACTAAGAAAGTGCAAAGTTTAAATATTTGATATATTTTAAGGAAAAATGGCAACAGAATCACAAGGAAATGTCAATATTTTTCCATAATAATATGAGTTCTGTCCACTCAAAGATAATAATCAGTCCAAAACTACAAAACATGTCTATAGTGATAATACTGTATAATCGAACATGATACAAATACTTATTAGTAACCTCAATTGTAATTTATTATATTGCCCTGAAGACAATATTACAAACAATAAAAAAAATTGAAACAAAATAGGTAAAATATATTTTAAGGACAGTAGATTGAAGAAACGCCAACTTTAGTTTTAAACTTATTGGTGAATAATGAATGGTAAAAAAACAATTTCATTACTATTGATGAAAGGAAAATATTCAATACTAGAAAATGTATTAAATACAACACGACCATATTATATTATTATAATAAAGGTTTTACATTCACTAAAAGGTTCACTAGAAAATTGTAACGGATACACACCATAAAAACTTAGTTTAACTTTGAGAAGTATTGTGCCTACCGTGACAAATTAGATTATAATACTAATTTATAAGTTATAACAAAGTGGGATAATTAAATTTAAGCTTGCTACTGAACAGTATGAATTAAATATAAACAGGTTTATTTTCTTTTTTGGGGTGGTGAGCAAGGAAGGGAAAATTGAACACGAACCACGTTTAGGTAGGAGTTTGGATACAAAGTTTGAGACAGGCTTTTTGAGCAAGAAGTGAGGGTAAAGGGTAGGAAATATAAATGGTAGCCAACATCAATATACTAAATGAGGAATAGTGTTATATAATATTTAATTGTTTCAACTTTGTTTTCTCACAACAAAATGGGAGATAATATTAATCTGCTTTAAATATATTGAGTAACATTAAATACAAAAAATTATCATATTTTTCTTGAATCACAACTCAAGTAAAAGCTATTCAAAATATCAATATACATCTTATTATAAGTAACGTTATTTTATTATCATGAACCAATGCGTACCATTAGTAGAAGTATAATTAATACTATAAATATTTACATGCTCAGAATAACACAGATAATTTACAAAACTGTTAACGTGATGAGTAAATCAGTATTCCTCTATGGTACATTAAAAGATATTAAATTACATCTAGACTAATTAGTGTATTTTTATTAAAATATCTTACGAGAATGTCAACTAACAACTCACAGATCAGTGAAATAGAACCGAGAGTTAGACCTCCAAGGAGAATGTAGAAAGGAGTCTGAACATGGCTGATTCCGAGTGGTTTCAATTCTACTGACTTTACTCTATTTCGAACTGACAGCATAATTTCGTATTTATCATCATTCTGCCATTTTCCACTGATGCCAGATTCACATATTCTTCGTATTAAAATATCAAATTTGTCTTGATAGGGAGAAACAAAGGGGAAGTGTAAAACTATACGAAATGAATACGGAGATTCCTTCATGACGTGCATTAGAGGATAGCCTTCTTCATAATAGTCGTTGAGCTCTATGTATAGCTGGGTTACTAAGGAAGCGTCAACATACGCATGTGTCCTGTCAAAGGCTACCTTGTCAAGTGCACTTCTCACATCGGGTACATATCGAGATCTTTGAAATAATACTTGCACAATTTCATCATTTGGGTCAGAGTTATCTATTAAACCTTCATAACTGCCACCAGAGCCCTCAATGTTAGGAGCAGCAATCAATAGTCCTGATTCCACCAACTGATCCATATTATCGATATCGGGATAGTAATGGGGTGTCGTCAAGTATCTGGTCAAGCTGCCCTGGTAGGCGTTTATAAATATGATACTAAACCACAAACACAGAACAACAAAAAATCTTTGAGTTGATGAAACCACTGGTAGAATTGTCGCCCCACTCACAAAGAGACGAACAGTCTCCAAGAGAGTTTCAGTTTCGAAGGGTCGCATCTTTTCTGAACAGTTTCCAAAACAACGTAATAATCGGGAGAGTGCATAATATAGCTGCCCAACAACTATTGGTGTAAGGTAATATTACATTCATATATTTTGGAACACGTTCAGCCTTTGGCAAAAGAAATGTCATACCTGTGCTTTCTGGGGAGATTGTTGATGTAAATATATTATTAGGATGTTTAAAGAAGGCATTTCCGAATATATCCGGCTCAATCTCTTTATTATTAAAGCTTTCTATCACACTGTTAATGGTCCCATTATCTGTTGTATTGTATTTCTGCCTGACTAGCAACATAGTTCCGTTTATATGTTCTATAAAGGTCTTTATGTAAAAATAAGGAGTTTTGAGGTATTCTGATTTTAAACCATAAATTCTCCTATCTTTAGCTACCTTTATTTCATATCCACGAATATCATTTAGTTTGTCTAAAAATATATTTTTACTTTTTGTTATACTTTTTGAAAAGTCCAAAAACGATCCATCACTAAGAAACTGATTAAAAAACAATGCCGTTGTTTTAGTGATTTTTGAGACTGAGTGAATACTTTTTTCTAACTTTGGCACAGCAATTATTACCAAATTTAAAATATGGTATTCATCCCAAAACCTATGACATTCTTTCTTAATTTTGTTTATTTCATCAATATCTTTGGATGTAATTATTAATATAAATGGCATTCTTGCGTGAACAAGAAATGTTTCTTTAAATATTTCAAGTCGCTTCCAAAAAATACCATCATAATGTTCCACAAACCAAAATATAACTTTTGGTATCTCTACTATTCCACTTAAAATCACCTTTTCTTCAAACATTTCCCTTATATCCATAATATTGTACTCACTTATATATAATGATATAGTAGGGAAATATTCGATTTGATTGAACAATTCAATAGAAAAAGGAAAATTGTTTTCTTGGAAGACGACTGCTACTAATGGCCTAGACCAACTTTCTCCAATCAATTCATTGATGCAGTAAAATAATTCTGATAAGTTGTTAGTTGTATAAAAAGGTTCAACTGTTTCTTGTAGTGTTGTTTCAATGAGACTGATATACGATATCAACAAAATACTCGTTATCAGTTTCATTGTAAATATTATGTAATATTACATTCAAAAAATAACATATTAGTTAAATACTTTTTTCGCGCTAGATAAACTAACACTTTAATGTATATTTAAGTTTAACAGTAGTATATTATAAAGACTTTATCCTGTGGAAAAATGTGTCGTAGTATTAAATATTCATTTAAAAAATACAAATAATGGTTAGGATTAAAGTTAACTTCTTGACTTCTTCATCGTACAGAATTTAAAATCTCTCAACGCTTTGATCAAATAATTTTATTCTGAATTTATCCATAGCTAAGTATCACAGAAAACACATCGAAACAATTTTGTAAAACAGTAATCAATATATTATGAGACCTGTAATAATGTTACAACAATGTAATTCAGTGGACTCAACATAAGGCTTATAGTATTCACAAACTTCCCTTGCTCCTGATAAACCTAAATAACACAAGTAATTTTTCTTATTAAGAATAGGACTAATTTCAGTAGCCAATTGGCTTGGATATTCAATTTCTCAAAAGACTATGCTACTTGTGCGGAGAAGATCAGGTCTCTAAATACCATCTAGTATAAGGGCTTTGATATTTCGCAGTCCGTTTTATAATCGCGCTCTTCGAAAATTGGAATAAAGTTTATCTATCGTCGACTTTTCTTATCCCTAAAACATTATTGCAATCCCCTACATAGGTGTTCTAGCCTTATGACATGAATGGGGAGTGATTCTAGTAAGAATTATTATAAACGTCTAATGTTCACCCCACGATAACTTTTCCCCCAAAATATAAAATGTCACGCATTTAAAGAGAATATTTCTCCGAGTCCATTTAAACATTTTTCCACCACGTTTCGTTCTTTCATCATTTTTTGTTCATTTTCCTTGTGTGTATATATATATATGTTCAAACACCACCTAAAAAAACGTGCGCATACAACTGTGGTAACGCGTACTCCAGTTTAAGAACCACTGTTCTAAAGCAGTCTTCAGTAAATGCTAATTTAATTTGGAACTAATTTAGTTTTTGTTTCAATACTTATTTAGACTCCCAAACGAATTTTACTATATATTTTTCAGAAATATCCTACAAATAACATCACTTTTAACAGACTCAAATACAAACCTTGCTGTATATTTCAGTACAAGGTGATTTGTAATTGTATACAATAAAGTGGTGAATTGGAATCACCACTGGAAAAGAAACTAAAGAGTCTTAAAACAGTTCGATTCTTCTTTTTCAAGAGACCGAAAGGTTTGGGACTTGTTTAGAAGAACATTGCAAGTTCATAGGATATTTTCGAGGAGGCCACCATTGCATTCACAATAAAATTCAGCACTTCTGTACCACGACTGTCGTGTTCGTTGCAAGATATGCGTTATATCTCGGATAGTATTTCCAGCAGTCCCAAATTCATTCCAACGATGTGATCTTGAATTATGCCACTGGGAGTACACGATTCTCTTCGTGCGGCCCCACAACCAGATAAGGAGATCTGGAGATCGGGATATTAGGAAACCTTTGATATTAGGAGATCAGGAGATCCGGTCGGCCATACAACCGGCCCGTTGCATACAACCTGGGATTGTATCCGTCCAAATGGAGTCTCACTGAAGGTTCGTGAAGTGCAAGTATTTCGTCCTGATGCAGCAACATGCTCAGCCACATTGCCATCAGAACTTCCTCTATTAGTTTGGGAAGAAATAGTCTTCAGAAAGGATAAGTAATTTCCACCTCGTAGTCGTGAATCTACGATATCGATTGGATCATCAAAGGTAATTAGGGTACCCTCTGATTTGATTATTTTTATTATTATTATTATTATTATTATTATTATTATTACTAATCACCATGTCTTACTACCCGTTCGGGTTATACGCTTTGAGTACTAATTACGCTAATGGATTGGTAATTGGGAAGGTTGAATTAGAGGGAGTGAACCCGCATTTGCGTGGGAGGGGAGTGGAAAACCATTTAGGAAAAACCGCACTCGTTTCACACGACCGAGATTCGAACCTCTATCTCCCCGTCCACTGTTGTTGTGCTAAACACGACTAGCGAGCTAGCCAACTACGCCACCGAGGCGGGTTTTGATTACTTCATCAGCTTCAAATTATCTAAATCAGGGAAGTAATATGGTGTACTCAACGTAACTAGATAAACATAATTGATATACGCTTAGTATAAGCTAAGCTTAGCTAAACACATATAATAAGTAAACCTTTGTTGATCAAGTGAACTACTGGACGAACGATGCCACCCCACTCACAAATATTGGAATGGTCTCTAAGATAGTTAGTGTCATTAAAGGTGTATCTTTTATGAAAAATTTCCTCGACATTTTAATTTCTGGCAAAATGAAAAAATATAACTTAACAAGTATTCGTGCCAAAATGGGGCATACTTGATTGTTTTAGCCCAATATATTTCCAAACAAAACTATATGAATGAAGTGATGGATACAAATCTTATATATTTTTGATTCACAGTACCTTTTCCATATAAAAAATATCCGCTATTACATCCTTAAACTCTTGTAAAATTCTCCATCGGGAACGTATTTAACATCGATTTTGTGGGTTCCGTCTGACAGCAACCATCGTTCATTTTTTTTAAAGCACAATTTAATTTCTTGGCTTTAAACCTTACAAAGCTCTACCATCCAATATTCGTATTACGTTTGTATTGATATCACGTAGTTTTTCCAAAATATTTTTTCGTATTGACTTGCCATCGACATTTTTGAAGGAACCAATATGAAACCATCTTTATAAAACTTATTTAAAACCAATCCCGTGGTTTTGATATTTTGCGAAGAAAGGTTTGTTTGCTCTTCTTGATATTTACATGTATTTGACATATAAAACTATACATATATACCACACTTTACAACATTCATCTTTAAATACCATTCTTATTTTATTCCGTAAAAGTTTGTATTAATATAAATGGTGTTCTTGGATGACCAGGAATGTTTCCCTGAACTGTCTACTAGTCTCCAGAAATTTTCATCTTGTAGCTCCACAAACCAATCACTATTGTAACGTGTGAAACTAAATCATCTTGAAATATTACTTACAATTTTCATAAATTTTTTGGCTTTAAGTAATAGTGCCTAGAAATATTCACATGAGAGATCGCAGTTTTCTAGATAAACGACTTTAGAGAAAAGTAAAAAGTCCAATTATTATCAATTCGATGGTCCAATGAATAATATCTATAAAACTATTACTAGATCTTTACATATTTTAATAAAATATATTTAATTTCTGTGTTTTATGTGGATCGTACCACCAAATTATTCACTAACACACTCATTACATTAACATATTTGTTTTTACACTTATAAAATTTAATCTGTTAACTTGTATATTTGATTTATTTATTTGATACACTAGCATACTGTCAAAAGGTTATTTATCATACCCAATTAGAATTTTAGTTTTAAAAAAATACATAAATATGTGTATACATTATATTTAGCTTTATAATAATATTATAACACTAAAGCATTCAACTAAGATACTTGACATAGACTGAAATTAATCATGCTTCCAATTGCACCTTTTATGCTCTAGAGAGTATTGATTTATAATGCCACAACTCATTCCTATAACATTCATCATTAATCAAATATTTGCTTTGCTTATCACTTCTTTGCGTGACATTTTTCTCGCGTATTTAAATAGCATATGTAATGGGGAAAAAGTCGTTTTAATAGCGATAAAGTTAATTTTATATAAAAAATAAAAATGATAAAATACTTTATAATTTATATCTTATCGTATATATCAATTTTAATTTCAAGACTATAACACAATACACTTTTACTGTATTGAATATCTAACAATATTAAATTCATTGGTAACGGTTTTAGCGACAACCAATATAGTATTATTTGAATTGAAAAATGACACTTAGACTTTGGAATAGAACCTTACGCTTAGTAGGCTACACTAATGCTTTGAGGTGCAGCAGAAGGGAGCGCGAGTAATTTTACAGTTTTTTTAGCATGAGATTTTTTTGGCCAAACTAAATCAAATATTTCTTTTATAGCAACATAGAGCTTAGTTTTCTGCTCATGCTAATATTAAACAGATCTTGAATATCTGTCAAGGGTGTCCTGGAATTTTGTCAAAACTTTTTAAATAAAGAGAAAAGGTTTAGACGAAATCCCAGGACACCCTTGACAGATATTCAAGATTTGTTGATATTAGCATGTGCAGAAAACTAAACTATATGTTGATACTGGAGAAATATTTGATTTATTTAGGACAAAAAATTTCAATTCTATAAAAATTGCAAAAACAATTGCGCTCCCTTCTGCCGCACCTTAAATATTAAGCTATCCAGCAATCTTTCTATGTCCATTATCTTTCTTCGCTGATATTTTAAGGCAGAGTCCATAAATTACTTGTGGAGGTCGGCAGCCACAAATATGTGACAAAATAATATAATGAGCTAACAGATAACGCAGCCACCATCCAATTGGTGTTGGGCATTTTGCTGCCAGAAGTACAGTCACAACTGTACGAATGTGTTCATGATGATGGATTGAATATACCCTGATTTTGGTTGGAAGAACAGTAGAGAAAATTCAAAAATATTTCTTTGCGGCCAACTCTGATAATATTTTACTATATTATTTGTGTTATTTTATAGATATTGATAATATCTATCACTAGTAACATCTGCAGATGAAACTACTTTATGTATGAATATATGAATATGAATGAATATATTAACATTGTTTTAGTAACTTTTGTTAAGTTAAACTTTTGTAGCTAAGGTAATATTTTGGAAGCTTTTACGCAAAGTCAGACAGGTCCAGTATAATTTTTTTTTTCAGATAAACACCCAAAACCTATAACTTTAAACTACCGAAGAATTATATTTTGAGTCAAAATCTATAGATATCAAATTTTTTAAATTATTTTATCCTCTCTAATATCTCTATTTCACCGTATTACTTACTGAAGACATGTCAATAGTATAATTGTTTCCTATCAGTTTAAGTGGACAAATGGTTTAAGGACTCACACACGTGTTAGACTGGCTTGCTGATGATCGGGAAATCGTGACTGTAACCGATTCACCTCTACGGCTTGTGGTTTTTCCTAAATGGTTTAAACTCGAGATCCTATTAAATTAAAATAGATTACCTCTAAAATGACTCCTTCCTCATCCCCACCCTAAGTGTCCTCCTCATAAGGTCATGGTCCAGACGATCAATTGTGGTAGGTTAACAGACCTATCAGTGTGAGATAAATCCGGGCGTTCTATGGTCTCCTAAATAGGTTTCTCCTATCATATCAAATCGTAGCACATGTTCATATGACAGCGTGTGTGTATAGGACAGCGCTTGCGCTTTAAAGCTTACAGCGAGCTGACATCTTCGTTGGCCGTTGTGAGGAGATTTTGAAATAACCTGTTAATTTAAAGCCTGTTTATCGATGTATCGGATATTTCCACTACACAGCATTTCTTCGGGAGAATGATATAAAACACACATTTATCCACTAGAAAATAATATAGGTTTATAATCAGCTGTTGTAATCTAGCATTGCAATTTAACATAGGTCAACATACAGCGATTAAACTGCTGCACCACTTAAGCTGTTTCTGCTCTATATTTTCAGCGAACATGTTAATCAAGATTCAGATTGATATGAGTCAGCTACTTCATCCTCCTCTTCTTCTTCTTCTTATCCAACGATCACAGGGCCTGTAGACCATGCTATGCACCCACGATTTCCCTCTACTTTCACCTCTCGATAGGAAATTAACTCCAGTCTCCAGATACACCCAAAGTTTCAAAGTCCTTTCCCACATCAACATTATAACATCGTGTGTGAGGACGTCCTGGTTATCTCTTAATTATGAATGTAATCTTGAACGTATTCTTAGGAATTCTGTCTTCTGCCGTGCGTGTTAGATGTCTTGGCAATGTAGTCTCTTACAGTTTAGCGTTTGGAGTATGTTAGGCTGCTTCAAGTTGGACTTAAATGTTCTTAAGGGAGAGCACTCATAAAACATTATCCATAATCTATAGATTTGGCATGTTTATTTTGGTTTGCATATCTTTGTTGGATCTACGTGACTGAAAGAACTGGCTAAGAAAACATGATGTAATGAACTGGAAAAAAATTAAAGCGGAATTCTGATTACCCACAACAAACTTGTTCTAGTTGTGAAGTATAGAGGCCCGATCGGGCTATAAAATCGTTTGTTATATTGATATCGGTCACCTGGTGGTCTAGGGGCTTTGGTGTCTGACTTATGTGCTGCGGGTCCAGGGTTCAATCCTCTGTCCCGGCACAAATTAATCTGATTACCAAACCCTTCCTTCACCTCTGACAAGACATCTTGTGAATGTGGGGAATGCCAGGCCTCCACGGTGGTTCGGATTCCACATTAAACTATAGGTCCTCCATTTCATCTTACAATCACCCTACCATTACACATTAGCGTAAGTCCGTATAACCTGGATGGGTAGGAAAACACTGTGCTAATAATAGTAATAAAAATAATAATTAGTATATATTTTTATCAATGCTGACACATTACCATCTATTTTGGAGGTGGTTACTCTGTTCATCACCGGACCATAGCAGTAGTACTTGTGCTAGAGGGCAACTACCGTGCCTGATATACCAAATTTGAGTCTAGAGGGTACCGAGCCATGTCATTCGTTCAAACAGTTTAAGTTTCCACGACTGCGGCTGCAAACGTCAAAAGTTTTTATATTTATTTTATAATACCTTTAACATTACATTTTGTATTATCTCTTAGTGCTAATATTAAACCAAAATACGAAACCTCCAGTATAATTTCCAACCCAACCAAACACCTTGAAACCGACCGACCCTAACCTTCCTCACAAGCTATCCTGACAAATCCGGTTCACGGAAAGAGGGTAGGCAACATGGCTATAATATTTAGATCCTTACAAAAACTTTTCTTTGGGATATTGTTGCTCCGCGTCAGAATGCTAAGCATAATATGAATCTTTTAAATAAACTTATTTAATATGACATAGTAAACTTGAATCAGGAGGAGATTGGCGAAATTTTTCGTGAAAGGAACGGGAACAATATTTTGTAAGTAAGAAAAATGACACCCATATCGAATCAGATTCACTGACATCCTCCAATATAATATATTAATAATTAAGAATCTTTTAATTAAGTAACATCTTGAAATGCTGGAAAGGCACAAACTCATAAAAACAATAAATTCGAAACAAAGTATCAAGTCGAGGATGAGAAAACAATCATTATTTGTAAATAGTATCCTGGAATTGTGTATACTAGCTCAAATTTTATTTTGAACTATTAAAAATTCAAATTCTCAAAACCAGGAATCAAGATAATGTAAGACACACTATGTTAATACAAAAATATTATAATATTTTGGAGCTACACCTCAAGTAGGTTATGCATGCCATGTTATATTGTATATTGTTAAAACTATTGAAAATTATTGGGCGTTACTAAATTTGAAATAATGATACTAATACAAATATTTATATGGCTCTGAAAGCCAGGGATATACAAGATAACAAAAGCTCAGGCATGTCCTATATTATATATTTTATTAGAAACATTAAAAAACTGTATATAGGAAATATCTTACATTAAAAGAAAAAAATCATTTATTTTAAATTAGTTCGTTGTTTATTTAATTTATAAAATTGTGGGACAATCTCATGACACTAAAACAATGAATGAATTTATACAATGGAATATAGCATAGTAAAAATGTGTTTCGAACAATTTTGATAAACCTATATAAGAATATTGTATTGATTAAATGCAAATAAAGGTAATGAATATATAAAACATTATAAGAATGTAAAAACTGCATTTACATTAGTCAAAAAACGTATAAATACCGTTTACACTGAAAATGGTCAATGTTACATTGTAGGTATCCACTGTGGTGTAGCCTATTAGAAGGGGCTACAATGTAATAAATGTTATATCATAGTAAAAATAATATCTAACATCACTTCATTTATAATTGATTAATAATATCTAATACCACATCACTTTTAATTAATTAATAATATCTAACATAACATCATCTATAATTAATTAATAATATTTAAAATATTGTGAAGAACTTTATCTATATTTAGGTCAAATATATGCTTTTGACTATGTCAATATCTATTATATTTATATAATATATATTTTAACTGCTAATACAACCGTTTGATTAACCTATTTATAAGAAAAAAGGTCTAGAAGCAACTTTATTTAGTGAATTGACTCACCTTTTATGAAGATGTAACTTTATATCGTGAACAATCAAAATTATATAGATGACCTAAATAAGAATTCTTGCGGGTTATTTAAATCACATGAAAGTTTGAATTGTATACACAGTAATATTTTATTGTAAAAACTCCATCTAACGTGAGCAACTATTTTTAAATATAAATCACAACAAATTCTTGCAGGTGCTTTAAATTACACGAAAGTTTGATCTGCATACATATTAATACATTATTGTAAAACTAACTTTAAAAAAATTAATATATTTCTAGTATTACCATTTCGTTTTAATTGTATCAAGATATTCAGGCACTTTAATACCTTTGACTACATCATTAGTTTTTATTTATTATATAAATTTACACATTTTACTAAACACGTTAATATCATTTAATAAAAATATGAATATGTTGATGTTAATTAATACACTTGTGACGAGATATTTTTACAGCTATGGAGCTACAAATTATTCCAACTACAATATATGTATCGGCTTCTTTTCTACAATTAAATCTATAAAATTGGACTTAAAATTTATATTATTTTTCTATGGATAATTTCGTGAGCAACGAACGTAAATAAAAAGTATACTTTAATTTAGTTTACTCAAAACGTTCCTTGACATTGATAAAATAATACATCACTTATAAATAAAAAAATATTCCTAATTATCTTATGATAGTTATATATATATATATATAATATATATATATATAATATATATACATCGTTGTATCCATTATTTTTAAAATAAAATAAGTATTTAATGAAAATTAAAGAATTAAAAATAAAAGTATTTACATACATATATATATATATATATATAATGTAATAACGTAATAATGTATAAATATATATATATATATATAAATATACCGTTATACATTATTTTTAAAATAAAATAAGTAGTTAATTAAAATTAAAAAATTAAAAATAAAAGTCTTTGCATTTTAAAATAGTTTTAGTTTTAGTAAAATGATTTGATACCAGTTAGGTTAATCAGCACTTTGATAATAATTTAAGTTAAATTAATAAAGGATTAATTAAAAATATGAGATACCAGCAGAACCCATGAATATTTGAATTATTAAAATTAATTTGGATTTCAAGATTTAAAATAATACACGGCTATAAATAATTAAAAGTTTTCTGTCCGTTATAAAGCTCATATATGATCTGGGAGTTATATGGATTGTTAATTGAACTAAAATTGGAGGGGATCTATGTTTTCAATTATATCTATATTGTTATGATCATACAGTATTAACATAATAAAAAAATCTCTTAAAAGCAACTCCCGTTGGTGTGTTTTATATGATATAATCATTAACTTTCTGGGTTAACAGAATCATTAGGGAACTAAGAAAGTGCAAAGTTTAAATATTTGATATATTTTAAGGAAAATTGGCAACAGAATTACAAGGAAATGTCAATATTTTCCCATAATAATATGAGTTCTGTTCACTCAAAGATAATAATCAGTCCAAAACTACAAAACATGTACTATAGTGATAATATTGTATAATCGAACATGATACAAATACTTATTAGTAACCTCATTTGGAAATTATTATATTGCCCTAAAGACAATGATACAAACATTTAAATAAAATTGAAACAAAATAGGTAAAATATATTTCAAGGACGGTAGATTGAAGAAACACAAACTCTAGTTTTAAACTTAATGGAGAAAAGTGGATGGAAAAAAAAAACAATTTCCTTACTATCGATGAAAGGAACATATTCAATACTAGAAAAGGTTTTAAATACAACACGACCATATTATATTATTATAATAAAAGTTTTCAATTTCATAAAAGTTTCACTAGAAAAATGTAACAGATACACACCATACAAACTTAGTTTAACTTTGAGAAGTATTGTGCCTACCGCGATAAATTAAATTATAATCCTAATTTATAAGTTATAACAAAGTGGGATGATTAAATTTAGGCTTGCTACCGAACAATAGAAATTAAATATAAACAGGTTTATTTTCTTTTTTGGGGTGGTGAGCAAGGAAGGGAAAATTGAACACGAACCACGTTTAGGTAGGAGTTTGGATACAAAGTTTGAGACAGGCTTTTTGAGCAAGAAGTGAGGGTAAAGGGTAGGAAATATAAATGGTAGCCAACATCAATATACTAAATGAGGAATAGTGTTATATAATATTTAATTGTTTCAACTTTGTTTTCTCACAACAAAATGGGAGATAATATTAATCTGCTTTAAATATATTGAGTAACATAAAAAACAAAAAATTATCATATTTTTCTTGAATCACAACTCAAGTAAAAGCTATTCAAAATATCAATATACATCTTATTATCAGTAACATTATTTTATTATCATTAAACCAATGCGTACCATTAGTAGAAGTATAATTTATACTATATGTATTTGCATGCGCAAAATAACACAGATAATTTACAAAACTGTTAACGTAATGAGTAAATCAGATTTCCTCTATGGTACATTAAAAGATATTAAATTAAATCTAGACTAATTACTGTATTTTTATTAAAATATCTTACGAGAATGTCAACTAACAACTCACAGATCAGTGAAATGGAACCGAGCGTTAGACCTCCGAGGAGAATGTAGAAAGAAGTCTGAACATGGCTGATACTAAGTGGTTTCAGCTCTAATGACTTTACTCTATTACGAACTGACCGCATAATTTCGTATTTATCATCAGTTAGCCATTTTCCACTGATGCCAGATTCACATATTCTTCGTATAACAGTATCAAATTTGTCTTGATAGGGTGAAATAAATGGGAAGTGAAGGGCCAGGCGAAATGAATACGGAGATTCCTTCATGACGTGCATTAGAGGATAACCTTCTTCATAATAGTCGTTGAGCTCTATGTACAGCTGGGTTATTATAGAAGCATCAACAAACGCATGTGTCCTGTCAAAGGCAACCTTGTCAAGTGAACTTTTAACATCAAGTGCAAAATTAACTCTTTTAAATAAGGCATTTACATTTGTATCATTTGGGTCTATATTTTCATACAAAGCGTCAAAACTTTCACTAGAGCCCTCAAAGTCATGGACAACAATCAATAGTCCTGATTCCACCAACTGATCCATATTATCGATATCAGGGTAGTAATGGGGTGTCGTCAAGTAGCTGGTCAAACTTCCTCGATATGCATTTAGTACTATCAAGCTAAACCACAAACACACAACAATAAAACATTTTTGAGTTGATGAAACCACTGGTAGAATTGTAGCCCCGCTAACAAACAGACGAACAGTCTCCAAGAGAGTTTTAGTTTCGAAGGTGGCATCTTTTCTGAACAGTTTCCAAAACAAAGTAATAATCGGGAGAGTGCAAAATATAGCTGCCCAACAGCTATTGGTGAAAGGTAATATTACATTCATATATTTTGGAACACGTTTAGCCTTTGGCAAAAGAATTGTCATACCAGAGGTTTCTGGGGAGGTTGTTGATTTAAATATATTATTCGGATGTTTGAAGAAGGCAGATCCGAATATATCCGGCTCAATCTCGTTATTACTAAAGTTTTCTATCACACTATTAATGGTGCCATTATCTGTTGTATTGTCTTTCTGCCTGACTAGCAACATAGTTCCGTTTATATGTTCTATAAAGGTATTTATGTAAAAATAAGGAGTTTTGAGGTATTCTGATTTTAAACCATAAATTCTCCTATCTTTAGTGACCTTTATTTTATAGCCATGAATATCATTTAGTTTGTCTAAAAATATATTTTTACTTTCTGTTATACTTTTTGAAAAGTCCAAAAACGATCCATTACTAAGAAATTGATTAAAAAACAATACCATTGTTTTAGTGATGTTTGAGACTGAGTGAATATTTTTTTCTAACTTTGGCACAGCAATTATTACCAAATTTAAAATACGGTATTCATCCCAAAACCTATGACATTCTTTCTTAATTTTTTTTATTTCATCAATATCTTGGGATGCAATTATTAATATAAATGGCATTCTTGCGTGAACGAGAAATGTTTCTTTAAATATTTCAAGTCGCTTCCAAAAAATACCATCATAATGTTCCACAAACCAAAATATAACTTTGGGTATCTCTACTTTGCCACTTAAAATCACCTTTTCTTCAAACATTTCCCTTATATCCATAATATTGTACTCACTTATATATAATGATATAGTAGGGAAATATTCGATTTGATTGAACAATTCAATAGAAACAGGGAAATTGTTTTCTTGGAAGACGACTGCTGCTAATGGCCTAGACCAACTTTCTCCAATCAATTCATTGATGCAGTAAAATAATTCTGATAAGTTGTTAGTTGTATAAAAAGGTTCATCTGTTTCTTGTAGTGTTGTTTCAATGAGACTGATATATGATACCAACAAAATACTCGTTATCAGTTTCATAGTAAATATTTATTTATTATTACACTCAAAAAATAACATATTAATTTAATCCTTTTTTTTCACACTAGATAAACTAACACTTTTTAATATACTACTGTTAAATTTAAATATACATCAACGACTTTATCCTGTGGAAAATGTGTCGTAGTATAACATATTAATTTTAAAAATACAAATAATTGTTAGGATTACAGCTAAATTCTTGACTTCTTCATCGTACGGAATTTTAAACTTCTCAACGCTTTGGTCAAATAATTTTATACTGAATGTATCCATAGCTAAGTATCACAGAAAACACATCGAAACCATTTTGTAAAACAGTAATCAACCTATTATGAGACCTGTAATAATGTTACAACAGTGTAATTCAGTGGACTCAACAAAAGGCATATAGTATTCACTAACTCCCCTTGCTCCTGATAAAACTAAATAACACAAGTAATTTTTCTTAATAAGAATAGGACTCATTTCAGTAGCCAATTGGCTTGGATCTTCAATATCGCAAAAAAAACTATGCTACTTATGCGGAGATGATCGGGTCTCTAAATACCATCTAGTATAAGGGCTTTGAGTTTTCACAGTCCGTTTTATAATCACGCTTTTCGCAAATTGGAATACAGTTTATCTATCCTCAACTTTTCTTATGCCTAACAAATTATTGCAATCCCCTACATAGGTCATCCAACCTGGGATTTTATCCCTCCAAATGGAGTCTCACTGAAGGTTCGTAACGGGCAAGTATTTCATCCTGAAGCAGCAACATGCTCAGCCACATTGCCATCAGAACTTACTATATTAGTTTGGGAAGAAATAGTCTTCAGAAAGGATAAGTAGTTTCCACCTCGTAGTCGTGAATCTACGATATCGATTGGATCATCAAAGGTAATTAGGATACCCTCTGCTTTGATTACTTTTATTAATATTATTTAGCACCACGTCTTACTACCCGTTTTGGTCATACGCTTTAAGTACTAATTACGCTATTGGGTTTGTAATTTGGAAGGTTGATCTAGAAGAAGTGTACCCGCATATGCGTGGATGGAGAGTGGAAAACCGTTTAGGAACCCCCCCCCCAGTTCATCCGACCGAGATTCGAATCTCGATCTCCCCGTCCTCGGCGGTCGTGCTCAATCAACACAACCATCGCGTTAGCCAACTACGCTACCGAGGCGGGCTTTGTTTACTTCATCAACTTCAAATTATCTACATCAGGGAAGTAATATGGTGTACTTAACTTAACTAGATAAACGTACCTGATATGCGCTTAGTATAGGCTAAATTTAGCCAAACATATATAATAAGTAAACCTTTGTTGGTCAAGTGAAGTACCGGACAAATGATGCCACCCCACTCACAAATATTGGAATTGTGTATCTTTTCTGAAAAATTTCCTCAACATTTTAATTTCTGGCAAAATGAAAAAAATATACGTTTACACGTATTCGTGCCAAAATGGGGAATACTTGATTGTTTTAGCCCAACATATTTCCAAACAAAACTATATGAATGAAGTGATGGATGCGAATCTTATATATTTTTGATTCACAGTACCTTTTCCATATAAAAAATATCCGGTACTACATCCTAAAACCCCTTGTAAAATTCTCCACCGGGAACGTATTTAACATCGGTTTTGTGGGTTCCGTCCAACAGTTTCCATCGTTCCTTTTTTTTAATGCACAATGTAATTTCTTGGCTTTAAATCTTACAAAGCTATACCCTCCAATATTTGTATTACGTTTATATTGATATCACGTAGTTTCTCCAAAATATGTTTTCGTATTGACTTGCCATCGACATTTTTGAAGGAACCAATATGAAACCATCTTTATAAAACTTATTTAAAACCAATCCCGTGGTTTTGATATTTTGCGAAGAAAGGTTTGTTTGGTTCTTTTGATATTTACATGAATATGACATATTAAACAATACACATATACCACACTTTACAACATTCATCTTTAAATGCCTTTCTTCTTTTATTCCGTAAAAGTTTGTATTAATATAAATGGTGTTCTTAGATGAAAAAGGAATGAATCCCTGAACTGTCTACTAGTCTCCAGAAATTTTCATCTTGTAGCTCCACAAACCAATCACTATTGTACCGTGTTCAACCAAATCACCTTGAATTATTACTTACCATTCCATATGGCTATTTTCATAAATGTTTTTGCTTTAAATAATAGTTCCTAGAAATATTCACATGAGAGATCGCAGTTTTCTAGATAAACGACTTTATAGAAAAGGAAACGGTCGAATGAACTCGATGGTCCAATGAATAATATCTATAAAACTATACTAGATCTTTAAGATTTAAAAAAAAACTATATTTAATTTCTGTGTTTTATGTGGATCGTACCACGAAATTATTCACTTAACACATTCATTACGTTCACATGGTTGTTTTTACACTTATAAATTTAATCTGTTATAGCTTTTATATTTGATTTATTTATTTGATACACTAGCATACTGTCAAAAGGTTATTTATCTAACCCTATTTTAATTTAGTTAAGAAAAAGACCTAAAGATGTGTATACATATATAACATATACATATTTAACTTTATAAGAATATTATAACACTAAAGCATTCAACTGAGATACCTAGCACGGACTGAAATTAATCATGCTTCCAATGGCACCTTTTATGCTTTAGAGAGTATTGATTTATAATGTCACAAATCATTCCTATAACAGTCGTCATTAATAACCTATTTGCTTTGCTTAACACTATTCTTTGCGTGACATTTTTCTCACGTATTTAAATAGCATATGTAATGGGAAAAAAGTCGTTGTAATAGGGATATTGTTGATGTTATATAAAATATATAAATGATAAAATCCTTTATAATATATATCTTGTCGTATATATCAATTTTAATGCCAAGAATTGAATACACTATACTTGTACTGTATTGATTTGCTAACAATATTAAATTCCTTGGTTACGGTTATAGCGACAACAAATATAGCATTATTTAAATTGAAAAATGACACTTAGACTTTGGAATAGAACCTTACGCTTAGTACACTAATGCCTTAAGTTGTGGCAGAAGGGAGCGCTAGTAATTTTACAGTTTTTATAGCATGAGATTTTTTTGGCCAAACTAAATCAAATATTTCTTCAATAGCAACATAGAGTTTAGTTTTCTGCTCATGCTAATATTAAACAGATCTTGAATATCTGTCAAGGGTGTCCTGGAATTTTGTCAACACTTTTTAAATAAAGAGAGAAGGTTTTGACAAAATTCCAGGACATCCTTGACAGATATTCAAGATTTGTTGATATTAGCATGTGCAGAAAACTAAACTCTACGTTACTACTGGAGAAATATTTGATTTATCTAGGACAAAAAGTTTCAATTCTATAAAAATTGCAAAAACAATTGCGCTCCCTTCTGCCGCACCTTAAATGTTAAGCTATCCAGCAATCGTTCCATGTCCATTATCTTTCTTCGCTGATATTTTAGGGCAGAGTCCATAAATTACTTGTGGATGTCGGCCGCCACAAATGTGTGACAAAGTAAGATAATGAGCTAACAGATAACGCAGCCACCATCCAATTGGTGTTGGGCATTTTGCTGCCAGAAGTATATTCATTCACAACTGTATGAATGTGTTCATGATGATGGATTGAATATACCCTGATTTTGGTTGGAAGAACAGTAGAGAAAATTCAAAAATATCTCTTTGCGACAACTCTGATCATATTTTACTATATTATTTGTGTTATTTTATAGATATTGATAATATATATCACTAGTAACATCTGCAGATGAAATTACTTTATGTATGAATATATTAATGAATATATTAACATTGTTTTAGTAACTTTTAAGTTAAGCTTTTGTAGCTAAGGTAATATTTTGGAAGCTTTTACGCAAAGTCAGACAGGTCCAGTATTTTTTTTCCATATAAACACCAAAATCCTATAACTTTAAGCTACCCAAGAAAGATATTTTAAGTCAAAATCTATAGATAACAAATTTTTTAAATTATTTTATCCTCTCTAATATCTCTATTTCACCGTATTACTTACTGAAGGCATGTCAATAGTATAATTGTTTGCTATCAGTTTAAGTGGTCAAATGGTCTAAGGAGTCACACACGTGTTAGACTTGCTTGCTGACGATCGGGAGATCGTGACTGTATCCGATTCACCTCTACGGCTTGTGGTTTTTCCTAAATGGTTTAAACTCGAGTTCCTATTAAATTAGAATAGATTACCTCTAAAATGCCTATTTCCTCACACCCACCTTATCAGAATAATTGTCATTTATTCATATAAACTTTTAAATTTAGAAGTGGCCGTTATTATCATAAAAAAAACTTGTACTGGTACGAACACAGGTGTTCGACTGATTTCCCAATATTCTCCAAAGATTAATAGATATCAAAATTTATCTTAACAATGTAGTTGTGAAACCACAATGGATTTCTTACAACACAACACATTAACGTTGAATTCACACTTGAGGGATGTCAGCTGACTGTGTCTTGCTTCAAACAATCTTGCACAGGTCATTGCCATATGAGTAACCTTGAATACCCATTGTTTGATTCACACTGATAGGGCTGTGTTTTGATCTAGCTTGGACTGTACCGTCTTGAATTGTTTAAAGTGTCCTCCTCCTAAGGTCATGGTCCAGACGATCTAGCGTGGTAGGTTCACAGACCTATCAGTATGAGATAAATCCGGGCGTTCTATGGTCAACCATATGTCGTTTCTCCTAAATAGGTTTCTCCTATCATATCGAATCGTAGCACATGTACTTATGACAGCGTGTGTGCATAGGACAGCGCATGCGCTTTAAAGCTAACAGCGAGCAGACATCTTCGTTCGCCGTTGGGAGGAGATTTGAAATAACCTGTTAATTTAAAGCCTGTGTATCGATGTATCGGATTGTTCCACTACACAGCATTTCGTCGGGAGAATGATCTAAAATATATGTTTATCCACTAGAAAATAAAATAGGTTTATAATCGGCTGTTGTAAGCTAACATTGCCATTCATTATGGGTCAACATTAAGCGTGAGAATTTGTGCGCCACTTAGGCTGTTTCTGCTCTATATTTTCAGCGAACGTGTTAATAAAGATTCAGATTGATATCAGTCAGCTACTTCATCCTCCTCTTCTTCTTCTTATCCAACGATCACAGGCCCTGTAGACCATGCTCTGCACCCACGATTTCCCTCTACTTTCCACTCTCGATAGGAAATTATCTCCAGTCTCCAGATTCACCCAAAGTTTCAAAGTTCTTTCGCACATCATCATTTTTACATTGTGTGTGAGGACTTCCTGGTGACCTATTAATTATGAATTTCATCCTGAACGTATTCTTAGGAAATTTGTCTTCTGCCGTGCGTGTTAGATGTCTTAGCCAATGTAGTCTCCTACAATTTTGCGTTTGGAGTATGTTAGGCTGCTTCAAGTTGGGTTTAAATGTTCTTAAGTGAGAGCACTCATGAAACATTATCCATAATCTATAGATTTGGCATTTTTATTTTGGTTTGCATATCTTTGTTGGATCTATGTGACTGAAAGAA
The DNA here is from genome assembly GCA_902151425.1 of Timema shepardi. Classification (NCBI taxonomy): domain Eukaryota; kingdom Metazoa; phylum Arthropoda; class Insecta; order Phasmatodea; family Timematidae; genus Timema; species Timema shepardi. The sequence continues at coordinate 32,573 of CABFVX010000453.1, forward strand.
CTGGCTAAGCAAACATGATGTAATGAACTGGAAAAAAATTAAAGCGGAATTCTGATTACCCACAACAAACTTGTTCTAGTTGTGAAGTATAGAGGCCCGATCGGGCTATAAAATCGTTTGTTATATTGATATCGGTCACCTGGTGGTCTAGGGGCTTTGGTGTCTGACTTATGTGCTGCGGGTCCAGGGTTCAATCCTCTGTCCCGGCACAAATTAATCTGATTACCAAACCCTTCCTTCACCTCTGACAAGACATCTTGTGAATGTGGGGAATGCCAGGCCTCCACGGTGGTTCGGATTCCACATTAAACTATAGGTCCTCCATTTCATCTTACAATCACCCTACCATTACACATTAGCGTAAGTCCGTATAACCTGGATGGGTAGGAAAACACTGTGCTAATAATAGTAATAAAAATAATAATTAGTATATATTTTTATCAATGCTGACACATTACCATCTATTTTGGAGGTGGTTACTCTGTTCATCACCGGACCATAGCAGTAGTACTTGTGCTAGAGGGCAACTACCGTGCCTGATATACCAAATTTGAGTCTAGAGGGTACCGAGCCATGTCATTCGTTCAAACAGTTTAAGTTTCCACGACTGCGGCTGCAAACGTCAAAAGTTTTTATATTTATTTTATAATACCTTTAACATTACATTTTGTATTATCTCTTAGTGCTAATATTAAACCAAAATACGAAACCTCCAGTATAATTTCCAACCCAACCAAACACCTTGAAACCGACCGACCCTAACCTTCCTCACAAGCTATCCTGACAAATCCGGTTCACGGAAAGAGGGTAGGCAACATGGCTATAATATTTAGATCCTTACAAAAACTTTTCTTTGGGATATTGTTGCTCCGCGTCAGAATGCTAAGCATAATATGAATCTTTTAAATAAACTTATTTAATATGACATAGTAAACTTGAATCAGGAGGAGATTGGCGAAATTTTTCGTGAAAGGAACGGGAAAAATATTTTTTAAGTAAAAAAAATGACACCCATATCGAATCAGATTCACTGACTCCCACATCAACAACAAATCCTACTTGACCTTTAGTTCATGTGCTTTATTTTTAAATAAAATAAATTTTCTATATTTCTAGAGGAAACTAAATGTTTTTTGAAATTTGATTTTTTTTAAATTCTATATCATGACTAGTATGATACTCACTAATCCATGGCACATGGTACTATTTGTTCCTGATGTATTAGACTTTACTATGGTATAAACTATATGGCCCTAATATGTTTATATCTTTATTTATTTGAGGTATTTAACGCGCACTTTCTGAACCGACTGATTATATCGGTACACGAGAATTTCTATGAGCGAAAGCGAAGGGGCCTTCCAATTTCTGTGTGAAAGGTATTTTCACACACCTTCCAGGGTTCTTTTACAGGCCACAATCGACATGGGACCAACAGATTTTCTTCCCCTCTGAAGGAAGTTGAGCTACGGTTTTATATAGCTCAAAAAAAAAATTCATTGCCTCCGGTTGGATTTGAACCCACTAACATAGGGTCCTGAGAAAATCACTATACTTAAAGACCACCGATATTTCCAATTACAACCTATCCCAACTATTCTAAGTCATATTATCATGCACTAGTTATGTGTTATTTCTACTTTATATTCTTTACCAAAAGATCAATAATGCTATATTTCTAGTTAACACGATATATTATGTGACCTATATTTTATATTATTGCATGTCGAGTTTTGTTTAGACAGTCGACGCTCAATAACTCTGACTTCTATATCTCGGATTTTGGATAACTTGGAAAAAAAAATATTTTCAGAAAATAAAATTTTATTTAGAAAAACGCCAGCCGCATGCTTCCAGGCTAAAGGTGTTACAGAAGTAGTATAATGTAGGGGGTTGGTTGGAGATCTTGAGACGCAGCGCTACTACCCCTCCCATCTCACCACGCCCCACCCCCGCTTCCATTTACGCCACACCAATTGAGAGAGAGAGAGAGCCATATTCAAGTGAACCTGTGTTGAACAATTACGTCGAACAAGAGAAAGTACGTTTCTTTAAGTGTTGTAAAGAAACTGAAACTTATTGAACGATTACAGTTCTGTGTTTCCGTGACAAACAATTAAGTTTCAGGCATAAGAAAGAACAAGATGAAAGTTGAATAAGTTTTATTTACACCGTGATGTCGAAAACAACATTTCCAGTATAAAACTATTAAAGTTGCCTAGTGACACAAACCTGGAAAAGGCTGTACATAAATGCTATGTGCAACAACGGTCTAGCGGAGTCTTAGTTCAATGAGTGGAACTTCAGACAGTTGCTGAGAGACTTGATAAGCACATTAACATTGCATTCAAAGCACGTGATGGCTGGCTGTATTGTTTCCACAACCGGCAAGGCATTGTTAACTAGATAATGATTGGTGAAGCGCTAAGTGCCGATAAAGCTAGTGTTGAGCTATTTAGAACACGACATGACACTCTAATTAAGGAAGGATTAACTCGTGCGCAACTAGACAATGCTGATGAGACCTGGGTATTTTGGCGTTCGCTACCTGAAAAAACACGCAGGCCTACAAGCATGAGGGCACTGCACCTGGACAAAATCTTAGCAAAAAGAGACTTTCGGCCTTATTGTGTTACAAGTTACAAGTATTAACAGTTCAGATCAAATGTCTTAATACTCACCCTCCGACCTGGCTAGTAGGTAGGGTACATTGTGATATGATGGCTCTCGATAGACACACAAAGATCCGCATCACCTTGCATGATGTCCCTTGAGCCTGACCACCCAGGCAGAGTTATGACATTGGGTCACCCGGGGGGGTAACGGTACATTTCCCGTGGATGTGAAAATCACAGCGCTGTACTGAAACAGTGCCAGCCATTATTTTCCTGTTTGAACATGTTTAGTATAATCACCACCGAGTGGGGCCCCTGATGTGGAGAATCACGGCGAGACATCACTTTATATTTTTGACAATCGTCAAGAGAGGATGCTTCCCAGCCATCACGGACGTACACTTCGTAGAAGGAGTGCCCGAGACTGCACGCACTCCTACCAAAATTAAAAATAAATCTCCCACGTCAATTCCAATCATACCCGAACATTTAATCCAATGAGCACTCATAAAAAATCAACGGCCACACAAAAAAACCAAAGGGCACACATCAAAAATCAGGAACGAACGGTGCGGAGAATAAAATACTTATGTGGACATTTCTCACGTATGTGGAGTGTTATCCTAGACATTATTGGCACACTACCATCGAAGAGGGTCTGACGCCTAAGTCCACACCCTGGGGTACACATTAAAAACTAGTGGGCTTGTGGCAAAGATTACAATCTAATAAGCACACATACAAAATCAGGAATGAGCGGCGCAGGAAAGAGTTGGTAATGGGGTGGGGAACAACATTATACCGAGTCTGGGCCAATCACAGGCCAGAGATTTTTATAACAGCCATTTAGCGTCCTGTTTTAGGTGGTCGTAATAGACTACTGTCATATCATACTTTGATTTTACAACCTAGTTTTAAGTGTAATTATGACTAAAATGAATATTATTTTAAATATACCTAACTTTTAAATGGTTCTTATAACTTCATTCTTAATTAAATTGTAAGATAACATTTAATTAACATTACCAAATCTTTACTAATATCTTTTAACTACTGTACATATATATTATGTTTACATTATATATTTATTATCTTTTCATATCAATATAATACAACTTGGACAACTTAAATTCACTTAAAATTGAATTTTATTTTTCTAAATACTATAAAATAACATTTTAGATATAATTATGACCTACTTCAGTGACCGCATGGTCTAAGGCGTGTCTCTCATATTAAATTAGATGGCTGACGACAGAAATGTCAAAGCTCGAGCTTCCATCGGGTGTACTAACTTTTTTTTTCCCATATGTTTTTCAAGATCTCTCCATGCAATTTCGGGTACACTTCCTCTACAGCTGCCCTTCCTCATCCCTAACCCATTATTTTAGTTAGTACAAACGCGTATATGTTGCAGTTTAAACATCAATAGAACTGATGAATTTTGTAACAAATTAGACGCTCCAAAATGCATATATAAGTAAAGGTCTAAAATAGTTTTTTTTATTATGGTTATATATCCCAATGGTTGTAAATAACAAAAGTTTTTCAATTTGTGGGGGGGTTTATTTGTTTTAAGTGATTTATTTGACCAAATTTCTATATTTAATTATCATTTAGATTATTTTTACATAATTTATTTCTACGATATAACTCTATATCATTACAAAGATGTCATGAAATTAATATAATTGAGGTAAACTTTATATATTATTAATGTTGCGTGATAAAAGTATGAGTGCGAAAATGACTTATAAATACGATTTAAAGAATAAAAGGGAGAATTGGAAACATGAATTTGTATAGTCGATATGATAGATTTTTCATGGAATGCTATAGATAAATAAATAAATCGTAGATCAAGTTATTAGTTTAGTTTAACATATTTTATATATTTTTAAAAGAAACATTATTATAATTAGTTAAATAACAGAAAAATAATGTTCTAGTTTATTGAATAAAATAATCAAATTTTAATTTATATCTTCCTCATAATATTTCTTTATATATGTGATTTTTTTTTTCGTGTGCTTTGTAAGAAACATTGAAACCAATTATATTATTTCAATCAGAAATATCATTTCTAGTGACAATTTTATATAAATGATCATTGAAATGATCCAAATAAGTGGCTCTCAAGTTGGAATTGATAGATACCTCCCTCACAATTGTTATTTAGTTGATAAGAATCAGGAAAAGTTATATTTAAAAAATACACTTAGATTTAAACTGCTTTAGGATCTGCGTGGTGGGTAGGATGGGGATTATGGTTGCCACATAGCGGGAGTTTGCGTGGTGAGTATGTTGGGGAGCATGGTTGCCACATAGCAGGAGATTGCCTGGTGGGTAGGCTGGGGAGCACAGTTGCCACATAGTGGGAGTTTGTGTGGTGGGTAGGCTGGGGAGCACATTTGCCACATAGTGGGAGTTTGCGTGGTGGGTAGGCTGAGGAGCACAGTTTCCACATAGCAGAATATTGCGCGTTACTACTATGCAAGCATACTAATTGACTGTCAAGAAATCTGGCAACGTGTATTGGTTGCTGTGACAACCACCCTTCACGGATTGGTCGAGCATTTGACGAGTCTCCACTCCCCACTTGGGTTTGCGCTGACCTCATTCCTAGAGCAGTTTAAAATGCAGTTTAGAATGTGCACACTTGTAGGCTATTATGGGGTCACGATGGTCTTAAAAGACAAAAATTACGTTGAAGCCCTGCAAAAGGTTGAAAAATATTGATTTATGCAAACTAGGGTATGCTTCCTTTAAATTACACACTCCTCGTCCCTAATTATCCATGACCAGCACATAGGTTACGCATCCAAACCGAAAGTGTACCCTAGATATCATCGCTGAAATAACTACATGGTTACTATTGGAAAACGGCGTTGTCATTTTCTCGTTTTAGTGTAGTCAACCTCCCCTCAAATATAAAGCCCACTGCTCACGGTGTAGGTTTTTTGTTGGATTGCTAATTGGATCTCGCTGCTCGTTGCTGTGCGTACTGAGCTGCTGGGTGTCAAGCAGGCAACGCCGCTGAGTTGGCTTCAGACGAGGCTTGCCGTCTGACAGCCATGCGGCTAGTTCACGAGGCAGCTCTAGCTCTGTTTTCAACAAACATGGACGGTGGTGAGGACTTCTTTGACAACGATACTATGCGGGCAGTTTGTATTCGTCGAAGAAAATTATTATTGATGGCCATATTATCAATAATTGATGCACCGAAGAGGCGCAGAAAATGTAGGGCACCACATGGACGTAACCACGTATAACAAGGACTGCACGTAAACAGTGGCGATGGTCGTGCCTGGTCACGTGACTGAAGGCTTCGCTCTGATTGGCTCACCACCTGAACCAGCAGGGAACCAAGTGTGGAGGAAAATGGCACGGGACCTATCAAGGGAAACCAGAACGCTAGCCAGCAGCCGAGCGAGCGATCTAGCACCGTGTGCAGTAAGCTTGAGATAAGTTTTGCAACGCTGGTTATTCGAGGTTGCCAGTAGATCCTTCTTACCTCCGAACATCACCTTCCGTCATAGCTGAGAACGAGGATATTTGGCAACAGTTAACCAAGAAAAAGAGACAATAAAGATTTTCTAAATAATACTTTTAGCTCCTTCAGCAGTGATATTTGGATAGTAAGAAGTTAGATATACATTTAATAATATTCCTCTGGCCCGCTTTGGTGGCGTAGTTGGCTAACGCGCTAGTCGTGTTGAGCTCGACTGCTGAGGACGAGGATATCAAGGTTCGAATCTCAGTCAGGTGAACTGAGGGTGGTTTTTCCTAAATGGTTTTCCACTCTCACTCCACGCAAATTCGGGTTCACTTCCTCTATTTCAACCTTCCCAATTCCTAATCCATTAGCGTAATTAGTACTTAAAAGCGTATAATCCGAATGGGTAGTAAGACGCGGTGCTACTATTATTATCATTATTATTATATTCCTTTGGCTGACGTGTTTTTTTTCTTCTTTTCCAGTAAGAAGTGGATATCGTCGCGATGCCTCTAACCAAGCTCAGACGCCCACGCGAGGACCGTGACGAGATGGCGTCCTTTTTCATCGTCACACCTGACCCTTTCTGCCTTCTGGTGGAGACCCAATTCCATCGCCACCTCCTTGTACTCCTGCGTGTCGGATATTAACTAAAAGCCTCCCCTTATTCTCAAGTCTGACGCGAGTGATATAACATGGAAAGTGACGAGCTTCAATTAATACATATACATTATAATATGCTACCCTAAAAGCTTAGTTTGTGCCCTTAAAATTATTTTAAACTTTTTTCTTAACTCCTCACGAATATTAATATATTTTTCGAGTTTATATTACTCTCGGGGATATAATAATATTTAAACTTTAAATAAAGTATTAATCGATAAGTGTTTAAAACATTTTTTTAAAAATAAATTGAAGAATCCTGAAGAGCTATCTCTTTAACAAAATACAAAAATGACAGCTGTGCGGATTTTTGTGGTTTTGGTGTTCTTCTTGTGTCATTTGGTGGTACTGATAACAACTCAGATTGCGTGGACGCCTATCTACGTCGATGGAAACAGTGAGTACAGAATTAATATAATCTTTTGATTGCCAATTTATAAATCTAATTTGTATATATTTTTTTAAATGTTGAGCCTTAACGGTGTGCACAGGCTGCTAGTGACAGATATATTCCGATAGAGCGTAACACTATCGGTTTGTCGTGTCTTTTTCGTGACGGTCCGGTTAAAGAGGGAGACAGTATCATTACTTCTCACTCTAACTTAAATTCTAGCTTTGAGTACAAATAAAAATAAGGAAAGAGGGGATTAGTAGCCTAACAGGAAATGTTTACAGAGGAATATGGTGGAATACAATGTTATCGTTAGGACAACTACCTTTAACTACGCCTAGCTCAAGGGTGGATCCAGGGCTAGTTGAATGGGTAAATTGGTTGTCACGAGGCTCCCTCAAATGTATACTTAATTAATTTTGCTGTTGAATCAGGGAGGGAGGGGGGTGAAAAATAGTTTTCACAAGGCTCCTTCAAGAATAAATTTAATAATTTTGATTAATAAAGAATTTAATATATATAATTTTAATAATAATATTGCGAGTTTAACAAACTAGTTGAAATTAACAATTAATATAATAATAAGAGGACTTCAAGAAATAACTCAATTTGGATTAACCAGTTTGTAATTTTAATACAAAAATAACATAAAACAAAACGTAGCCGTCACAATAAAAGTAATAAATATATTCTGTACATGGGTGTAAAGTGTTTTAATAATAAAAGAAAAAAATATGTATTTTAATACTAAACTTAATAAAACTACTGGAATTTTTTTAGTTTTAATCCCCTTTCTTTGCTCTAGAGCTAAATTGAAAGAGATGTTGCCTGATTTTGATTAGGTTGTGTAGGAGATAGGATGAGGAAGCGTTAGTCAGTCATTATTTATAGCTTTAAAGTATTAGTTTCAATATTTATGATTATTTTCTATGCAGGAGGGGACGATCGCACCCAACCCCACCTGGATCCACCCCTGGTCTAGCCAGGGAAATTTGAATAAATATATTACTTTTAATGCTAATGAGAACAAATTCGCTGTGCTGTTTGAAAAGATGATTACATATTCCAACAAGTTAATACACAAAATTAAATACTTTTTTGAATATGTGAGATAAAAATAACATTAACTAAAGGTTTTTTAAATAAAAGATAAATACTTTTTTTAATATGATATTCAACGAAATACAATAAGAGTAATGATCTTGATATTTTGTAGACACAACTATGTTCAACTAGGACTTATTGCCAATAATGATAAGATTTAAATATCTAGGCCTAATTCCTATAATTGTATTTGTAAACAAAACTAGCTAGAGGTTCATATTTTTTACACTGGCATCATACAAACTGGTCGATAAGCTGTAAACAAAAATCTCGAGGGCTAAATCAGACATGTGGCCGAAATGATTTGGAATAACTGATTGAAAAGTTCATTCTTAGGTGGACAAAGTGACAGCAAACTGGTCGACCAATTGGAGTGCCAGCATACCAATCGACAACACACCGGTTAACATGTGTGGAAAAAGTGGTCGACATACAAGTGACTGTCACCCACAAGCAATGCCGATCACATGGTCGATGCGAGTAGGAACATGTGATAAAGATCCAATTGGTTGACTAAATGTAGACAAATATTTGGAATGCTAGGTTGGTCAGGTATCCGACCCTAGTCTGACCCACTGGTCGACTAGCTCGTGCATAGGAGGTCAAAGTAATCTACATACGAATTACTGGCCAATTTGGTTGCATATAACTAATCGACAATAAACTGGTAGACACGTGTGGACAAAGTGATCGATATATAAGTAATCTACACGAAGGAGTACTTAGACCAAGTTGTTGATAAGAGTAGTACCATGTGCTAGATGACCAACTGATCGACAACATATTAATCATTTGATATACTAGGTAAATAGTGGCCGTCAACAAATACGTACATAGAACAACAAAGTGATAAACAGTCAACTGGTCGACAAAAAACAACTGGCAGACACACGTTGATATGGATCTCTATAATAATGAAGCACAAGTAAATGCATTGCGAATAAAGAACTCGCTAAGTAAAAAGTTAGGTGTTTTATTTTTGTATCCAAGTGTTCTTTTTCCACTATATATCTAGTTACATTACAGTGAGCGTCTGTCATCCGTTAATAATAACAATTTAAATCGATTAAAATAGTGCGCTTTACTTAATATTAAATAAACAATGTCCTTTCTGTTTAATATACAAATAAAAATAATTAAATGTTGAGACATCCTCCAATCATATATATAATATACAGCGAAAATGTAAACCAAATTATTGTAAAATAAGAACAGAAAAGGTATATTCTCTAAGAAGTCTTACAAATATTAAAGTTATTATTTTATTACAATAAAATAATCAACAAAAATATACACATTTCACTAACCATATCACTCACAAGTAGCCTAAGTAACGTTTTTATCTCCTGATAAAATATTACGTTATTTAGAATTTTCTCACCTGATTTTGTAATAATTGAATGTATTTAGAATCTATTTGGTGTTGTCACCTGGGCTATTTTTGAAAATTATATGCATGCATAATCTATTTGGAGTTCTTCCCTCCCAGCAAATTCTTAAAACTGTATATTTATAGAAACTATTTGGAGGGGACCTCAACTCACTCACCTCAATCAATTGGCACATTTTTGAAAATTAAATATCTTTAGAAGTTACTTGCTGTTTTATTCAAGTCTTTTAGCTTCATATTCGATAAATCACCATTCTCTACACTCCACTTATCGTTTTCATTGTCCCTAATTTGAAGTGGTCCTTTCCCACATTTTTGAAACTATACTATCTTAAATGATATTTAGAGTAGTCCCCCCTCCAAATTAGTTTGAAATTGGGATATTCCTAGAACCTTTTTTGAGTATAGTCCTTCGGAAATTTTTCAAGTTTGGATGCCTCCATAAGCTATTTTTAATAGTCCTCAACCAGTTTACTTTTTTAAATTTAGATCTCCTGAAAGCTATTTGAAGGGAGATTCCTCCAAAAATGTTTAAAATTAAGATTCTTCTAGGCACTATTTAGACTGCACTTAATTTGATTTTTTTTTCGAAAACTAGATGCTTCTAGAAACTATTTGAAGTGGTCTTCTCTGGAAAACTTTTGATAATTGAATGTATATAGAAGTTATTTTGAGGTTAATGCAAGATCATTCAAATTCATATTCGATAATATCAGAGGATTTAAAATATATTTAGGGGGGGGTGGGATTAATTCCAGCTGAGATTATTTTCAGAGGAACGATGCCGATTTTGCCCCCACCCCCATCGGTTCTTCCACCACAGATTGCAGTACTACACAAAATTTCTTAGATGAGTCCATGCAAACAAAACTGCTGACCATCTTCTGTTGGGAGACTTTATCACGATCCATCATAGACAGGACCTTTCTCTCCCCAATAGAGTGTAGGCCTACATCCATGGTATTACTCTACATTCTCAACGTACATTTTTTAAAGGTCTGAATCAAAAGGCCATTCATTATCTTATGTGTGATGTGTGCTCAGCTACAAGTAGAGATTAGGCAAGATAAACAGTAGTATGAATAGGACTATACATTTACAAAAGGTGATTCACCCAGTGGCGGTGGAGCTTTATTTTTTTAGAGGTGTATACGTTTGTTTCTTTAAAAGGAACTTTCCCCCAAGTATAAGGAGATCTGGGGACTCAACACCATACATTTTGTGAAAATAGAATACCCTTAGAATCCATTTTGAAAGGTCCTCGTCCAGTAATATTTTGAAAATTAGACTCCTTTTTAAGATATTTGGAGTGATCCACCCCAGGAAAATTTTTGAAATTTGGATACCCCTAGAAGTTAATTATATTTTTCCTTACCTGGAATATTTTTAATTTAATTTTTCCAGAATATATTTAAAGTGGTTTTCCCCATGGAAAATGTTTAAATGTGTATGCCCAAAAAACTTTTTATTGTGGTACTCGCCTTTAAATTCTCAAATGATGGCAAAATTCAAAAACATCTCCCGGGATTTTTCCTAATTTTACTGATGAGTGACCACTCTGAAAATACTACTTGCGGTATATCCCCCACAATTAACCATCACCTCCTGACAAAATATTACTTTAGCTCTATCCCTCACAATCACAAGTAACACTGTTAATTCACGTGCTAACAGAATATTACTTGAAGTACATCCCTCGCAATCTATTAAAGTAACACTGTTAAATCACTTATTGACAAAATATTACTTCATATAGACTAATATATATGTTGCCAGTAGCATTGTGTTGTTTTAATATCAAACAAATTCAAGATACCTATTTAGAGCCAAATTGTTTAAAGCTATTTTTCAAATATTCCAAGTTTTTGAAAAAGCAATCATCAGTAAACTACCCACAAATGACAATTTATTAAAAAAAACAAGTAAACTTATACAATGCTTTTTGTCATGTCAGACATTCCCAATATACCAATTTGGAAGCGAATAGTCAAATCTCTTTAAAATATTTCAAGTTTTTGAAAAATCACTTATCACCCATCAACAAATTTTTGACCAAAAACCAAATCGCCTATACGTTGCTATTTGTGAGATCAATAATTACTCCATAGGTATGCATTTTAATCAGAATTTTTATATGCAGTTCCGAAAAAAACGTGTTGATATATTTCCCTATAACTAGTAGATATTATGTTTGAAAAAATCAATCGAACCGTATCCGATCCGTGGCCAGGGACAGGTTGACAGACAGACATGGGGACAGACAGAATTGGGAAAACTAGTTTTTAGAGTTTATAAAAAAAAGTAAAAATTCATCGATATCTTGAAATCGATTTTTTTTTCAGGATTGCAATTGAGTTTGGACAATTCTCTGCAACAATAAAACTGCTCACTAAGGGCTGTCTGTCAATTCATGTGTAGCTAACATTGTATCACCATTCTTTAAGATCAACACTGCTTACTGAAGACTGTCTGGTTTATTGGTAATTTATGTGTAGCTAACATTGTATAACCACTCTCTAAGATCAACACTGCTTACTGAAGACTGTCTTGTTTATTAGTAATTCATGTGTAGCTTACATTGTATCACCATTCTCTAAGATCAACACTGCTTACTGAAGACTGTCTGGTTTATTAGTAATTTATGTGTAGCTAACATTGTATAACCACTCTCTAAGATCAACACTGCTTACTGAAGACTGTCTGGTTTATTAGTAATTCATGTGTTGCTTACATTGTATCACCATTCTCTAAGATCAACACTGCTTACTGAGAACTGTCTAGTTTATTAGTAATTCATGTGTAGATAACATTGTATAACCACTCTCTAAGATCAACACTGCTTACTGAGAACTGTCTAGTTTATTAGTAATTTATGTGTAGCTTACATTGTATAACCACTCTCTAAGATCAACACTGCTTACTGAGGAATGTATGGTTTATTAGTAATTCATGTGTAGCTAACATTGTATCACCACTCTCCAACATTAACACTTGCTTAGTGAGGAAGTAGACTCGATACTTCCTAGTTTATAAACTAAACATTTTAATATGACAAAGTTTATACTATGCTTCGTAACCTTGGATACAAACATTTGGACTAAGACATCATAGCTTTTACTTTTTGAAACCCATTAATAGTATGTTAATATTTTTAAAAAAATACATTACTGACCTAGGCAAGCATGCTTGTTCCATTCCATATTGGTCCATCAAATTTAACCTTTCGTTAAACCAGTGGCGTGCCCAGACATTTCCATTAGAGGGGGGGGGGCACTGGGATTTTACATGCTCCCTCCCATATCATCATCTGAATATATTTTTTTAATCAGATGTCTCTAAAAGCTATTTGGAGCCGCCCAATTCCAGATAAAAAATTGATGCATCTCTAATTTATTTGGGGTTATCCTTACATGGATTTATTTTAATTAGATGCTCTTAGAATTTATAGGTTAGCTTCATAAATATTTTCAATTGTATTTAGAGTTCAATGTGTTCTTCTCCCCCCAAATAGTTACTTTTTTTAACGGTGTGTGCATTTGCCTCATTGAAAACAATATTTGGAGCAACATTAGGGGATGCCATGGTTTATCTAGCTTCCCTTGTAAATACGCCTAGGTAAAACATAATTTATACCTGACATGTACCTTCAACATGTAGGCCTACATGCACAGTTTCACTACTAGCTTGCATAGTTTTAGATTAAAAAAAGTTAGAATTTTTTACTTTATTCTCTTTGTTAGCCTATATTTGTACT
>CABFVX010000453.1:49526-61888 GCA_902151425.1 Timema shepardi
CAAAACTCATCGAACACTCGAGACGGAATTACACAAGGGTGGGGATCACAGAGTTCAAACACATGGAAAGGAGGGAGATGCGCTGTACTAGGCGCGTTGAGAATCTTCTATCAAAGCCTCAGCTCTTCTACGCTGTTCTAGACGTCCATGTTGTTCTTGAGACAGGTGGTGGTGCGTAGTGGCAAAATGCAGCACTAGGATCATCGCTCTTAGATGTTTCAATGTTGTTATCGTGTGTGGACGTTCTTTTCCGCTCGCTCGTCCGGTTGGTGAAATTGGGTAAGTGCTGTTCAGATTGACTAACCCATTTTAAGATACCTTGTAGCAATAATTGCTTCAGAAGGAAGGGTTTGGTAATCAGATAAATCTGTGCTGGGACCGAGGATCGAACCCCTGACCCCCAGCACAGAAGTCCGACACCTTACACCTTGATCACCAGGTCACCCACGTCAGATAACTGATTTTTAAAAAACTCGGGGAATCTTAGGAAAACCATAGCTACTAAGTTTTAGCCTGATCGGTAAACCGGTTTCGGATCTAATCATACTGACGGTATCACAATAAAGCAGCTTTTTCGGTGTTGAGGTGTAAGTTATGAATGAAACGTCTATATTTATCAAAATATTGATTTAAAAAAAACGATCCGAGGGGTCAATAAAAAGTAAAAAAAATGTATTAAAAGAGAAAAATCATTGAGGTACTTAAAAAAACCTGTGAAAACAATAACACATCTAAATGAAGTTATCACCAAGAGTTCCGGGGGCGTTATTCATTTAATTTTAATGTCGCTTTGTTTGAAATACAATAATTCATCTGTTTAGATTGTAGGTCTACAAACCACTTAGCCACAGATCACTGACACAATCATACACCAAACAAACATAACCTATTCGAGCACGCTATTACTCTTCTTTATCTGTAAACCCAAAAATATAAATTTAATAAAAAAAAATACTTGCAGGATTGCAATCCTCTATAAATCAATTCGTTTCGCTGTCGTTTATCGCGCATTGGAGTTTTAGAATTTGATAAATGGTGTCGAAGAGGGGGGGGGAGGGGGCGAGGAAACGTTTCGTCACGTGATTTAGTTTTGCACAAAAAAAACTAAGTTCTACGCTGTATAACAGATACATTCTCGCCTCCTTATTCCTAAAAATGTAGATATTTTCTCAAAAACTCGTAATATAACATAGGAAATAAAATAATATACATTCTTGCAGAAACAATCCCCAAAAGAAACGCTTCAATGTCCGCAAGGTCTAACGTGCCACTCTCGCAATAGACTAGACTGCCGAAGATGGGAAGATAAGAGGTTCGAATTTCGATAGGATGTACTGAGATTATTTTTCCAAACTTTTTTCCACTCTCTCCCCACGCAAATGTGGGTACACTTCTTATAAATATAACTTTACTTATTACTTAGACCAATAGCCTAAGTAATACATAATCGTATATACCGAATGGGTAGTAAGTAAAAATAAGACTCACCCAAAGAGACTAAATGAAATAATTCACACTGTAACAGAAACATATTGAGATGAGAAGATCATCTCAGTTAACCAACGATCATAACAATCAAATTCCTATTTCCAAAAACTACATTTAAAAATATATTTCAAGCACATTTTGGTACTCTCCTGAGGCACTGTTAAAAAATTCTTTGTTTCACAATAGATATAATTTTAAAAAATACACACTAATATTACAATAAAAATGAACGGAGTATATTAATAAGTATATATTGAAACAATAAAATAATTTACAATTTAAATCGTAAATATATTTTTTTTGTCAATAGTTAAAAGGAGGAAATGGTTAAAAAATCTATATAAAGTTTAAAAAGTTATTAAAACATGTAAGACTTAAGAAAATAAATAATATCTGTTATTTAAAAAGTGTGTAAGGATTTGAAATAAAAAATAATAGTATTGTTAATTTTAATCGGTCAGCCTTGTCTTTGTAAAAAAAATATTAATGGAAATAATTCGATATTTTTATGTAATTATCTGTTTCAGTTATAAAAGTGTAGTGGTGTAACTCGTAGAGAGTTATAAAACACGACTATTGATGACAAACTTTGTGTTTTCAGATTTTAACTTTAAGTTATTATAACTTTTAGCACCGCGTATTCGCTATCCGTTCGGGTTATACGCTTTGTACTAACTACGCTAATGTTTTAAATTTATATTTAGAAGGGAATGTACCCGAAGTATATCCAAATGAGATTCAAACCTCTAGGTGACCTGGCGGTCTAGGGGTAAGGTGTCAGACTTCTATGTTGGCGGCCGGGGTTCAATCCTCGGTCCCGGCACAGATTTATCTGATTACCAAACCCTTCCTTCACCCTCTGACAAGACATCTTGTGAATGTGGGGAATGCCAGGCCTCCACCATGGTTCGGATTCCACGTTAAACTGTAGGTCCTTCATTTCATCTCACAATCACCCTACCATTATACATTAGCGTAAGTGTGTATAACCCGAACGGGTAGTAAGACGCGGTGCTATTAATAATAATAATAATAATAATCTAAAATTTATCTCTCCGTCCTAGGCAGTCTAGCTCAAAATAAAACTAGTGCGTTAGCTAACTATGCCACCGATTGCTTGTAATAAAATAGTCCCTTGGGGTAAATACTATAATATGGTAGTGTACCAAACATGAATGGGTGGATTGGATTGGATGGGATACGATTGGTGATGGGATCGGATTATGATGGTATTGGGATTGTGATAGGATAGGGATGTAATTGGTATGGATTGGATCGGGAATTGTATTTGTATTGAATGTATATAGAATTGGATTGGAGATTTAATTTATATTGGATTGGGATTAAATTGGGAATTGAATTGGGAGGGGATGGATAAGTGCGGTTAATTTTTTTTTTAATAATGGGATTTAAAAATTCTTTTAATTTACTAAAATAAATGACGTTTGAGAATATAATTTCAAACGATGAAGAGACCATGTTGACAAAGAATGTGAAAATGACCGGAAGAAAACCCCTCAAAAAACCACGTATGGCCTAAAGACAGCCGGTTGTTTGTTATCTTTGGTCTATGGCATCACTCTCGCAATAAACTGGTTGGCTGATGGCGTAAAGGTCGGGATTTGAATCCATATCGGGTGTATTAGTTGTTTGTCTTTATCTTAAATGGTTTTACACTCTCTCACCGCGTGAATTTGAGTACACTTCCTGTAAATTCAACCTTACTCTTCCTTATCCCACTATCTTAACTACAGTAGCCCCACGGCTTCTTTGGTGCTGACTGACAGCTCACAGCTGACCTCTGACAGTCAACATTTAGGTATATACCTAAATTTATGACCATCAGAAGTGACAGCTGCTAAGCACATGTTTTTGCAGATCATATGGTTCGGCGTAGGGTTACATAATCTGGTTTGGTAAGTTTTCAAAGCTTTTAGCTGTGAGTTGTGAGCTGTCAGTCAGCACCAAAGAAGCCATGGGGCTACTGTAGTTTATAATATGGTTAGTATGACTGTGATTTTTTGGGGGGGAAAATTGCGCTGATCCTTTAAGTTGGCAGCCTGCTCTTATTGTCAATAAAGTCTGTAGGGAAAAATGGGGAGCAAATTGGTTTATGACTGCAGCGTATCCCGTATTAATTTTACGATTAATTTTTAAAGTCATAAATGAAGGAGAAAATGAATACATTAGTTACCAATGCTCTTAAGCTCTCCCACGAAAACTATGTCCAAAGCTTAGGGCGAGCACATTTACTGGGAAAAGTCCCCCTTCCACCCCACCCTCCATCATCCTACCATTTTATAGACCAAATATTTATTAAGGTGGGGTCCATTTAGTAATACTAGTTATCCCATTATCTAGTTATTACAACATTAATATTCATTTCTAGAAACTGTTAAATAAATTTTTATTTTCTGAAGCACGACGACGAACACGGTGGAGTTAAAATAGTTCTTTAGTTCATCGATTACCTGAGAGGTCACGGCAGGTCAAAATAGGATTTCTCCTGTTAATGAATTTAAGTTTCATTCAGCTAGTTTTACAGTTATTACGTTGAAACAAAAATGATAAATTCTTAAATAATCTTATAAATAGCATACGTCTATCTAGAATAGGAAACAATAAATAAGATAAAACTAATGCTATCCGCTGCTAAACAAGATACCTCTTAAGAGTGAACGGCTAATTTTCTTCCCTCTCTTTCTATTTCTTACATTGACGTCTGAGTTAGATAGTGCATAGACTGCTTAGGTGCGTCAAGTTAAGATGCAACCCGCTTGACGAAATAGCTCAAAAATTTCCAAGTAGGTAACGTCGTCAAGGCCTTAAAGTCGAGAACCAAGCATTCCTCTCTTTCTCTCTAAATTGCTTACCTCCAACACATCCTTTAATATATGTTTTCCTCATTCGCGCCAAATTAATTTAAATATTTGAATAATAATTAAGATTGTCTGCAAGAGTAGGTATAGAGGGGGGGTTAGTATAAAATTCTAAAATCATTAGTGTATCTCCTATACATGGGGAATGCCAGGCCTCCACCGTGGTTCGGATCCCACGTTAAACTGTAGGTCCTCCATTTCATCTCACAATTACCCTACCATTACTCATTAGCATAAGTGTGTGTAATCCGAATGGGTAGTAAGACGCGGTGATAATAATAATATATCTCAATATAATAGATAAATAACTGGTTACAACATCAACAAAATAATTTATGATTTTAATATAAATATGTTACAGTATATAATAGAATAATATATTCATAATCTGTTTTAATACACAATAAATAGCTTAAATAGTTACTAACACAATCCTGTGCCATTTTTAAGGTTTCCAAGCAATCAATTAAATGGTGTATCTTGTCAATAAAAACACTTTGATAAGAGGTGTATTAGGTTATATAAATATACTCTAGAATTATGATTATATTAATTAGTAAATGGCCAAATATATTCGTAAATATACAAATTTGGACTTCTTGATTAGATTATCATCACCGCATATTACTACCCGTTCGGGTTGTACGCACTTACGATAGTGTATAATGGTAGGGTGATTGTGAGATGAAATGGAGGAGCTACAGTTTAACGTGTGATCCGAACCACGGTGGAGGCCTGGCATTCCACACATTCACAGAGTTGTGATTATTACACGTCTTGTCAGAGCTGAACGAAAAGTTTGACAATCAGATAAATCTGTGCCGGGACTGAGGATTGAACCCTGAACCTCCTGCACAGAAGTCTTGACCTCTTAGCCCTAAACCGCCACGTCACCCTATTTGACTAGAGAACAAATCAATATTCATAATTATAACAACATAAGGTTATTAAAAGATATTAAAAAGTATAAAAAATGGGTGAAACATGATAGTTGAATAAATGTAATGATAATGAGAAAGGAACGAACGGAAATTAAGACAAAGAGAACTGAATCGGTGAACACTATTTACATCTTGGTGGCAGTGGTCCAGTTGGTGGTAAATTCGGATGGAAGGCATAGTAATGTTTAATATATGAATAGGTGTTTTTTTATAAAGAGATACAAAAAAAACATATAAATACAAAGCAAAATAATTTAATAAAGTGATCAATTTTTTTATTTTACGCCACATAGTTAAGTTTCGCTGACATTTAAAGAGTAAAGTTATTGTTTTTCTGCTTCCATAGCCAGAGTGACATGTTAATATTAAACTCGTACACAAGGTTTGGGTGAGGGTGAAAGGGGTAGGTTTACGGGGAAAGGTGGGGGTGGGGCGTCGAGTTGGTTGCTTTTTTTTTCCTCGGGTGATTTGTAGGTGCGTAACGGGCGAGCGTCATAGAGTTAAAAAGGTGCTTTAGTGAAGGGGGACTTTCACACGTGCCGAGAGAATGTTTGGTGTGAGTTGGGGGTACAGGGGTTAAAAGAAAGAGGGGGTGGGTGGCTGGGTGGGTGGTGGAGGGCTTGAAATATGACTGGTACTACAGGCAACAACTAAACATGTAAATATTCGCTTTTAAGTAAAGCAAACTATACACGAACAGTGAATACTCGTAAGGTGTCACATTTAATTTCAAATGAATATAAACTCTTATCAATACTTCTTAAATAACGTTAGTAAAATAGCATATTATTATTATTATTTGTTCTGTATTACGACATGTCCATTACTTTCGTTAATGAACCTAGACAGCCAAGTCCTCTCCGTCTTCCTTTAGCACCCAGAAGTTTCTTCTTTCCTTCAATTCATCCAATATTTTAATTACCTTTATCTTCCTCAGCTCCTCTTTTCCTCAACCTTTCCTTCTATGACGTCATGACAGTTCCTCCTAAGGATGTCCCCTGTTCAAGTTTGCTTTGTACATAAGAATCACATCCAAAATGGTTCTCTTCTCACCCACTCTTCTTAGGAATTGTTCATTTGTCATCCTCTCTGTCCACCTGATCTTCTCACCCACTCTTCTTAGGAATTGTTCATTTGTCATCCTCTCTGTCCACCTGATCTTCTCACTCACTCTTCTTAAGAATTGTTCATTTGTCATCCTCTCTGTCCACCTGATCTTCTCACCCACTCTTCTTAGGAATTGTTCATTTGTCACCCTCTCTGTCCACCTGATCTTCCCAAGTCTTCTCCAGCACCACATTTCAAAGGCCTCCAAGTATTTCTTTTCAATCTTCCTGAGAGTCAAAATATATTTATTAAAACGTTTTACCACCAA
Source organism: Timema shepardi (assembly GCA_902151425.1). Lineage (NCBI taxonomy): Eukaryota > Metazoa > Arthropoda > Insecta > Phasmatodea > Timematidae > Timema > Timema shepardi. The sequence continues at coordinate 56,210 of CABFVX010000453.1, forward strand.
ACACCAATAAAGAAAACTATTTCCAGCATTCTCTGCAAATCATTTTGTGTGCAGAGTAGGGCGTGGTACCTTGTCATTTTTTTCCACCACTGGCTAGTTTTATTAAAATTCATTTGAAATTACCCTCATTGATTGGAACTATTTACAAATGCGAAGCTCATTAAGTAATACATGATGGTCACGGATGTTGAGTAGGCCTACCATTTTAAGAACTATGTCATGTTCTTATTATTACTAAAATCTTATGATCTATCTCTATATTCAAAGATGAAATATAGCCAATAATGTATCCTTTAATTTGACAGTTCATATCTCTCCCTGTCAATCAATTTAGACAGAAAATCAATGAATATTATATTTAATAGTACACTATGTTCATGCATTATACCCGTCATTATACTCTAGTTATTTAAAACAAAAGTCACGTAATATCGATTAAAAAAATTCTAAATAATACGTTCTAAGTATTCGCTCTATCGCTTGAAATTATATAATCAAATCATTTGGAAATAAGCTATTAAATTAAAACTTTCGGAGTAACCATCGTATTGAAACGAATATCCACATCCAAAAAAAAATGTGCATACATCGTTTGGCATGAATTCCAAAAATGTCTCTTTCGAGTTTCGTTAAAAATGTTCCTTTTATTTGACACTCACCTCATAGCAAAGATCCGGACAGACGAGACGAAATGCCAAATCGTCACGTTAAAACAGTATCTTTGTACTCTCGGTTGATGAAATAGGTTATTTCCAGAAATATTTTAAATTACACGTACGTACGTTATTATTATTATTATTATTATTATTATTATTATTATTATTATCACCGCGGCATACTAACCATTCGGGTTGTATGCACTTACGCTAATGTGTAATGGTAGGATGATTGCGAGATGAAATGGAGGACCTACAGTTTAACGTCGGATCCGAACCACGGTGGAGGCCTGGGACTTCACACATTCACAAGTTGTGATTAATATACGTCTTGTCAGAGTTGAAGGAAGGGTTTGGCAATCAGATAAATCTGTGCCGAGACCGAGGATTGTACACCGGACCCTCAACACAGAAGTCTTGGCACCTTACCCCCTAGACCACCAGGTCACCAACGTACAATCTTAATCGACCCGTTAAATTATTTCTTGGTGTTAAATATTTAGTAATTTAAAATAAAAAGCCTTTTACTTTTGGCTGTTCATAAAAAAAAGTGTGCTGTAAAACACTTGATTTTGACTGAGAGAAAGGTGAGAAAAACTTTTTCATTTATAGTGGACGCAAACAAGTCTTGAGAGGAGGAAGAAGGTGGAAATCTACCTGTAAACTTAGCATGGTCCGGCAGCCTTCGTAAGTTTGTCGCTAACAAGATATCTCCTGTAATTAACAGTCAGCCGACTCTTGTTGGGGTTTAAATAGGGCTTCTTCGACCGACCCCTTTTAAACAAACCCCTTTCTCCCCTCACCCCTTTTCCTAAGTTTGGTTAGTTTTTTTATGAGTTAAGGAAGGAAAGTAGCTGCCCCAAGTGGAAACTCGGAGTTTCAAACTCCACGGTTACGACGTTTGGCGCCATCTTGGATTATCCTATGTACCCTATCTACGGTAGAAGCGGTGGTGGGTGACAGATAGGAAAAGTTAACATGTATCCATACGCAAAAACCATATGATCTGCAAGACCATATATTGAGTTATTTTCACTTTAGGTAGTCAAAACTTTCCCTACAAACAATTTGTTTTTAAATTATTTTACTCGTTTTTTACATTATTGAAACACGAACCTATTTGAAAGTCTCGTGTTTGTGCAAGCGGTGTCTAAGGTTCACTTTAAAATGCTTTACGAACGATAGATTCAAAAATGCTGCATTCTATTCATAAATTAAGATGGTGAACCTTCTGAAACAAGGGAGGGGGGAGGGGGGATGACATCATAAAAACCGTCTCTGGTTGTTTTCACGTTTGTTTTTGTTTTGTTTTTACAAAATTAAAAATTTAATTTTGATACTAATATTTATGTTGCTCTTGCTCGTGGTAACTAAACATTTATTTATTTATTTTGGTAGCCATATATTATATCTCTTGCTGTCACAACCACTAATCAAAAAACTGAGGAGTGGAGGAACAATGAGTAACATTCCCAGAACTCGGCTAAAGACATTTTTGGGATAATCAAGTCTGGTAAATCATGTTGGCAGGACATGAACCGCGAATGGGATAATCTAGAACCGTATTCAGAGAATTGACTGGCAAACCCAATAGGGAAGAGACCAGCCAATGGGAGACCTAGACGCGGATGTGAGGATATACATTAGAATGGACCTGTAAGAGAGAGTACTCTCCAGTCCACCTCATTATATCCTATCTCCAGATAGGGATAGGTTGTAACGAGCTTGACACAATTGACATCGGGCCGATGGCTTCACTACCCCTCCAAAGGAAGTTGTGCTACAGATTTTTTATCGTTAAATAAATATCCGTCGACTCTGGCTGGGTTTGAACCCACGATTATCGTATCCTGAAGCGAGAACTTTACCTTAAGACATTCAAGGTCATCCGCAGCTTGAAAAAAATAAGATAATAACCTTTTTAGGGTAAACGAAGTGTACATTTCACTATCGGAGTTAAAACATTTAAAAAAAAACTTACTTAGAAGAATACAAGAGAACTTTTTTTTGATGATATAATAAACTCTGAGAACTCTAAAAAACTCGTAGAGCTAGTGGTAATGGCCGACCAAAAACAAAGTTGGGAACAATACAAAATCGAATGGAAAAAAAAAATTGGTCAGGGAAGAGAGATGAAAAAAAAAATAGAAAGTATATTTTATTTCCCAGTTACTTTTTACATATAGAAAAAAAAAAGTTGATTGCAGGGGATGGACAGAAAGTAACACATCATATATAGCTTCCTGTGACGTCACATCCTCTAAGCACCTCTATTCCGTACCATACCCTCCCCTCCCCCCCCCTCTGCCCCTTTTCCTGTGCGAGATGGATTTCGATTCAATTATTTCATGTCCCCACAATATTATTTCTGTAGAGATGTGTCCTGAATATATAAAATTTTCTGAGCTTTTCCATTTTGGGGAAAAGGGGTGAGATGTAATATATTATCATTGAGGATTTCCATAGAAAGCGACCTTTTTTTGTGTGTGTGTTGGTGTGTGTGTGTGTGTGTGTGTGTGTGTGTGTGTATGTATGTATGTATGTGTAGCAGAGATTTTACCCTCACTTCCCAGATTCACTCTATTATGGTAGACAGAAATGTGAGATTTTTTTTTTGCTACGAGAAAAAAAAATCGTTCAGTGACAATATTTTAGAATGTATAAAGTATAAGTTAAAAATATATTTCAAATTTTTTTGTAATTTATCACCGAGAATATAATCAGCATTTTATTTTTTTTATTTGAATTGCAATTTCTCAACTAACTGATTATATATATCAGCAGACTAGAACTTTCTATGAGTGAGAGCGAAATTTCTTACAAATTTTGACGGGAAAGCTAATTTCTCCATACGTTCCAGGGTTATTTTACATGCCACAACTGACACAAGACCGATGGCTTCATCTTCTAATCCATAGGAAGTTGTGCTACGGATTTTTATCGCTCTGCAAAAATTCATCAAACCTAGCTGGTTTTGAACCCACAAATATTAAGTTGTGAGTCGAACACCTTACCCAAAGACCACCGACTTCAACTTATTGCCAAACGTATGAGGAATTCCACTCCAGTGGCCTCATGGTCTCGCAACAGACTAGACTGCCTATGTAGGGGGGGATCTAGGTTCTATCCCGACTGGATATATCAAGTTTGGTTTTCCCCAAAAGGTTTCCAGCTTTACCTCCACACAAATGTGGGTACACTTCCTATAATTTTACCTTCGTCATCATTAACACATTTGAGTAATCAGTACATATCGAACGGGTAATAAGATATGGTGCAAAAAAACCTATGATCAATATTAAACGTGTATAAATGAATAAACCTTTTATTTTAGTCTCATTTTGCTTTCTCATAAATATATGTTATTGTAATAATGAACATTTTGACCTTCAGGAGTATAATTGATCAATAACTCAAATTCAAAAAAGTAGGTTTTACCATTCTGTCGGTTTGTATTTGGGTATAGGCCACATTCTTATGTCGTGCCCGGTGCCGGCGACTCGGAACATTGTGAGGCTCATTTCTCGTGATAGCTTTAAGCCACAAATTTTAAAATGGCACAACGTGATCTAAAAGAATATATATAATGGTTACCTGGTGGTCTAGGGGTAAGGTGTCAGACTTCTGTGCTGGTGGCCGGGGTTCAATCCTTGGTCCCGGCACAAATTTACCTGATTACCAAACCCTTCCTTCACCTCTTACAAGCCGTGTATTATTATTATTATTATTATTATTATTATTATTAGCACCGCGTCTTACTACCCATTTGGGTTATACGCACTTACGCTAATGTGTAATGGTAGGGTGATTGTGAGATGAAATGGAGGACCTACAGTTTAACGTGGAATCCGAACCACGGTGAAGGCCTGGCATTCCCCACATTCACAAGATGTCTTGTCAGAGGTGAAGGAAGGGTTTGGTAATCAGATAAATCTTTGCCGGGACCAAGGATTGAACCCCGGCCGCCAGCATAGAAGTCTGACACCTTACCCCTTGACCGCCAGATCACCCCAGGTCATAAAGAGGGGAACGTAAACAATTAGAAGATCTGTGCTGAGTAGAGTGATCGACAACTTTCTGAAGTTTGCCTGAGGTTCGGTGGAGCTCGCTTAAGTCACATTATCTTAAAAAGTGAAAAAGTTTAGTTTGTAGTTCACCTTTATTTAGCTAGGGAATATTTTTTATTTCCAATAAAGTGTTAATTTTCATGTTATTAGTTGTCTAATTGTTTTCGCCCCACCCTGGTATTTTGAAACTTTAAATAATAAATAATACCTTTAATATCTACACCAATGACAGTTACTAACGTCAAAACTGTACTATTTTTTTTAAATGTCTGTTTGGTGTTATTTGTATTAAAATATAACAATTTTGTTCTGGGTGACGTAAGCAATGACATGAGAAAATTCCTCCTAAATTGGGGCTTACCACTTGGTATATAATTTACCCCTTTTTTATATGGTTAAATTTCCTTATTTTCCTTTTAGGTTAATTAAATCGCTAATAAGCCTTTGTGCATAATGTACTCACTAAGAAAAAAAGTAATTAAATATATATTTTTTTAATCTGGCTCCAAATACACCCCTTGTCATCACGTAAAAGGAACCCGAGTGTGTGTGTGGGTAGAGGGGTGAAGGGGTTGCAGGAAAGTAGATCATCTTCAAAGACTTTTAAGACATAATTCTATTCTGAGCGATACGAGCTTTTGATAGAAGGGATAATCGAATTTTGAGAATTTTTTTTTCCCTTCCAATCGGGTTTTGAACGGAAACTTGGGACGTTGGAACGTACGCGTATGTCTCTGTACTTGGCACATTTGTGTTCGTTTTTTTTTTGAAAGTGGTTTCAAAATGAGAGAGGCTCTGAGTCTACTCTACTCTAGTAGATTACATAGCGACGTTTGAAGAAACCTCAAGACTCTCAGAGCTTTACTTACATTCCCTTAAGTACTTTGCCTGGATTAGCTCAGTCTCTACCTTAATGTATTAGAAACTTTGGGAGAGTGTGAGTGTGTGTGGGGGGG
>CABFVX010000453.1:64065-74752 GCA_902151425.1 Timema shepardi
GGGGGGGGGGGGGGGCAGGCGGTCACCCCAAAAAGTAGGTATCACTGGTCCTTTCAATTGAGATTATGAAGAATTTTATGTATTATTTTCCTCCAAACACTATCTCTCTCTCTCTCTCTCTCTCTCTCTCTCTCTCTCTCTCTCTCTACCAAAGGAACGTATTTATGTCTGTCTCTGGACCTAGATTCAAAACGTATTTGATGTATTGATATTTCTAGGGATTTTTTTAATTAATATTTTTACCATAGCCCTTAGATTAAAGTGTGTTTACCGATGAGTGATTTTTGAAATTTCAGAACCTTTTAAAAATACATAAACGATTTTGTTCAAAATTAGCATCTGGAGATTATTTTAAATAGTAATTAATAGTTTGCTTATTTTTATGAAATAAATTATTTTAAAGCTAGTTAAATTATGACAAATTAAAAAAAAGTTGACATTTACTAAAAATGCCATTAAGATTTAGCTTAAAATGTATATCTTGAAAGAAATTTTCATAATAAATAAAAAAAACTACAAATAAAATACGTTTCGGTAGCCCACTTAAAGCTGATTTTTGAAAATTTGAAATTAAAAATAATTAACATGAATTATTTCTACCATTTATATTATATAAAGTATGTATTTGGATAAACAAAATGATACGTTGTGTTTTTCCAGAGCAAAAGTTACTTTAGGGTAGTTTAATGAAAACCTATTTTTGAAAATTTTGATCCAACCTCTAATACACAATATGAGAAATATCGTACAATTGTGTAATACTATTTGTTTGTTTTTTTATTTTTCAAATAGATAAACATATATCGTATGACTTGAGGCTTTACTCTCACAATGGACTAAACTTGCGGATCACTAAGAGTTGAGGGTCCGTATCATGGTCAAATGTATTGAGGTTCTATTTCCTAAATGGATTTCCAATCTCCACCCACGCAAATGCATTTACCATTACTCTGAATTATATTTTCTCGATCCCAAACACATAAGAGTAATACGTGAGGATAGAAAAAATTTTAGATCACATAAGCTATTTTTGATTAATTTTATTAAAGATATCTTATAAAATAATAAGACCATCTGATACCATCCTTAACAAATTATATATATACTTTTTTTAATCTATTTTTGGCACCGCGGTTTACTGCCCGTTTGGGTAATATGCATATGTACTAGTAACATTAATGTGTTAGGGATGAAAAAGTTTGAATATGGAGGACGTGTACCCGCGTTTGGGGGGGAGTGAGGGTGGAATGCCATCTATGGAAAACCACTTTAAGTACACCCGACCGGACTCGAACCCTTATATTCCCATAATAGGTAGTTTAGTATTTTATGAAAGTGACGTCTTAGATCATGCGGTCACCGAAGCGGGTTGGAAGCATAAATTATATGCTTTAATATATCTTTTAACGTACAATCCGAACTAATTAGGATTGAAGATTGTTCGGACTAGTGAACATTTTGATTAAGTGAGAGAATACAGGTATACGTATTTTCACGACATTAAATTACAGTTTAATTAATTTGGTAAAATATTTTATTTAACTGATGTATAACACATACTATGTACTGTAAAAACACTGTAATTCTTTTATAATCACAGGAAAACACATTGTGTTGACTACAACATGTAAATTTTAGGCATTTTATGGTACAGGGAAAAGGAAGAAGGAACCTATTTTTAGCTCAAATTGAGATAGTGCTGCCATCTGTTAGACAATCATGATACCTTCCTAATGTACTTTATATTATGGTTAAAAGAGGTCTTTGTTATATTTAAATTGAGCTAGTGCTGCCATCTGTTAGTCAATCATGAAACCCTTCTTATATAATTTAGCTTATAGCTCAAAGAGATATGTCATATTTAAATTAATAAATTAATAAAAGTGTTTCCTTGGGTTCTCGTGGGGTTTGAGGTATAAAAGTTGTTTTGTAAAATGTATGGAGTGGGACTTCCACCCTTTTTTATGCTGTATTCTTCAATTTTATTATCAGACATCACTGTTTCTTACAATTTATTTTTCAACTTTGAGCTTGAAGACCAATAAAATATATTTCTTTCAACTGATTTATTTTTATATCCACCTTGGTGGCGTAGTTAGCTAACGCGCTAGCTTCTTGTTGAGATAGACTGCCAAAGATGGAACTATCGAGATTCCAATCTTTGACGGGTGAACTGAGCGTAGTTTTCTTAAATGGTTTGCCACTCTCCCTCTACGCAAGTGCGGATTCACTTCCTCTAAATTCAACCTTCCCAATTCCTACTCCAGTAGCGTAATTAGTACTTAAGCATATAGCCCATTTGGGTAGGGAGACGTGGTGCTAGATAATAATAATAATAATATATTAAAGTTTTCTCTGAAAAGTGTGTTCGGATTATCCGGAGTTCAGGGCTACCCAGGTTTGGCTGTGTTTAAAGCTGAATTTCCACACTAAGGTTAGAGTCCTGACAGATATTAAAATTCAAAAACAATTTCCATTTATTTTCCCACGTCAACTCTAATGTCTCTCGGATGACACTTTTGACACATCACATCACTGTCGTTAAATAATAATAAAAAATAGTTATATTTTGTCAATATTGAGAGAAAAGTTATTTTTTGTTTATATTAAAATCTTTCTTTCTATCGCTATTCCATTATTTATATTGTCACACACTTCTGAGGGATAGCGCAACATATCGCTTAGTCAACTTTGGTTAAACTTTGCGCAAAACATGAATGCTTTGCGGGAAAGCATTACCTACCCCTGCATCTGCTTGTGCAATATATTTAATACAAGATTATATATTTACAAGAAATATTACCTTATACTCTTACCTGTATCAAGAAACGGGCATACTGTATATCAAAAACATGTATTTATCGTCGAGTGTGTAGAAAACATTGTTTACATACCATTTCAATAGCTCATAAAAGCTTTCAAGTGTGAATAAATTAACTCTACCATCTATTTGATGAATAAATAACTAAAGTTTATCTATAAAATATAATCTGTCACGGAAATTTGTGGAGGTAAAAAAAATCTCTCTTATCCACTCAGTGCAAAGTAAAAAAAAAAAAACTGGCGATCAATCAAAAACGATTTCTCCAGCTTCGTTTTCAAACCCGCCAACCCTTGACGAGAAAATTTCATCCTCCTTCTCCTTCCTTCTTTAGTGAGTGACGTCAGTGTCTGAAATCCTTTTAGTGAAACCAGGCAAAGGCAGGCCGTTGTATACAGGATTTTGGGAGTGGGAAAGTTGTTCGAGATAGTAAGAATGGGGGGAGGGGGGTGGTGGCGAGCGGATGAAGGGTTATATGAAAAATATTTATTTAGAAAAATTGAAGGGAAAGAGGTTTAGGGGTTTGGAGAATGAAGGCATGAAGGTAGGGTTAGAGGGGAAGGTTGATGTGGCTGTCGAGGGTGTAGTGGGGGAAATGGGCGAAGTAGAGTGGCGCAGAATAGCGGCCAGTTTGGTTACCAAAACTAGAGACGAGGTTTTGATATATAGAAGTTATAGAGAGGGCGCGGAAGGATTTCTTTGACCGGCAGGGCGGTGTTAGGTTTGTGGTATTCATTGTGATCAGTCACGCTTACCATTCGTCCAAATATTCTCCCTCAACTTTAGCGCTACTTTGGAACGATTCGAATAGAGATTTATTTTTATCTTTGTTGGAGATGTGGAGGGAGGGGAGATAATAAGTTTAAAGGGGGGGGGCGGGGGTAGGAAGAGCTTGAACTAGAATATGAGATTTTGTGGTGGTATCTTATGAGCACGATTGGATAGGGAAGAAAGTTCCGGCCAAATAATTGTTTGACCTTGTGGTCGAGTCAAGTTTAGAAAAAAAAAAATTACGGCACACTACACAAACTTTCTCTCGATTTCATCTTAAGATAGATATTTTAATAAAAACTCGTAAGATTTGTGAAACGTTATAATATGTCTATACATTGTTGTAAAAACATTACACCAAAGATTATAAATTAGATAATATACATTGTTACTTACACTACGGAACTAGAAACAATGTTACAAAAAAATAACAGAGAAACATCTTCGTGCACTTAAGAGCATAATAATCAAATTTGTTTTCAAATACCTGAATTAAAAAGAATATATATTTGCCTATTGCTAAGAAATTATTAGTTTTATAAAAATATATTTTAAAAAAAAGATGATTTATCTTTAATAGTTCGACAATTTTACAACAATATGTTATTTCTTATTTCAAATAGTTGTGGAGAAATTATGAAAATTGGAAAATTTCCCCTTGATGTAGAGTAGCCTAAAAGTCATTTTTACGAAAAAATGAGAACTTCCATTTTGTTTATAATGATAAACACTGTCTAGAAATAAAATTTATTCAAAATCGTTACAGTGAATTTTGATAAAATAATTTTTATGTATATTTTCCCTTCAGTAAACTACCCTTAAATTTTAGGGTTGTATGTCTAATTCCAACAACCCCTTGGGGAGACCTTATAAAAAGCTAAGGTACCAAGTTTTAACTCATTCGGTAAAATAGTTTAATCTCTAGTCCTAAGTACAGACAGACGGCATTGTGAAAACAACTTTTTTTGTTTCAGGGGGTCATTAAATGTTGACATTTATTAAAATTTCTTGTTCGATGTTTTTGACGATCATCATACTTTCGCTCAGAGGTGTTGATAGAAAGTAAAAATTGAATGAAAAAATAGCACAAATTTTTCATAGAATGTATATTAGCTTGGTAGAAAATGAATCATAAAAATAAACGTATCATCTTATTAATCACAATAAAAAAAACTTTAGATGTAAATTTTTCAATTTTAAACCAAATTGCTCAATTGTTTTTAACAAATTTAAAATTTTGATCACTATCTATATATTTACCACCTTAACTTTATTTTTAATTTGTATAAATAGGAACTTTTCTTATTTAACATGAAAATTAATTCTGAGATACTTATTTTGGACTCAATCTTTAAGGTCAATGCCCCAAAAAAATAACCAAATTTACCAAAGTTGGCTCTGAGTAAATACCATTTAATTTATTTATTTTAGGAAAATAAGCAAAAACATAATATTGATCACGTAGAATAATCCCCCAATAGCAATTTTTTACTAATCGTTAGAACTATTTTCCATAAAGTTTAATTTTACAAAAATCTTTAAGTAGTGAGCTGCTATAAAAAAAATATATACATATATAATTATTTATATTGCATAGAACTTAACAAATACCCATTTTTAAACAAATCGTTAAACATATTTTTAAATATTTGAATTTTAAAAATATGTATCAGAAAATTAATAAACGAATTTTATCAGAAGAAAACATGTATACAATTTTATTTGTCAAATCAAACAATCTTCATAAATGCATTTAAAATAATTGTTAGAACCATTTTAAATATACTTTTTATTTTCGAAAATCACTTCTAGTAAAATAAACTTTTAAGATTGTTTATACAAAAATTAAGTATAATGTGTTATTTTGGAGGATAAAACTCTCCTAAGATGCAAATTTCAACAAAATTGTTGAAGTAATTTTTGAAATATTGGGAATTCAAAAAAAAATCCACATTTGGTATCTATACAAATGCTTTACTGACTTTCCTAAACTAATTATATCTAAATAATGAACATTTTCTGACTCTTTGCTGTAGCTACATTACTTATCTATCGCTGAATTTCCTGTAATAGCCTAGTTATTATGGGCTGAGTGGAAATTTTAATTTGGGGGATTTTCAAAATCGTAAGTCTATGACTTACTATTAAACCCTAAAAAATAAGAACCTTATTATTTTATACATTAGTGGTGGAACGTTATCTGTGTAAGGGGGGAGGAAATGACTTTTTTTAACACAATTTGGAATAATGCCCCCCACAATATTTTTTAAAATCTGATTACTACTATGATTTATTTGAAGTAGTCCCTCGCCCAGGTTTTCATTTTAGAATGATTTTAAGTTATTTTAAATGGTCCTCGCTTGGTTTTTATATAATAAGATGTCTTTAGAAGTTTTTGAAAGTGGTATTCCCCCATCACACACACACACACATATATATATATGTGTATATATATACATGTGTGTGTGTATATATATATACATGTGTGTGTATATATATATACATGTGTGTGTGTATATATATGTGTATATATGTATATATATATGTGTATATATGTATAAATATGTGTATATATGTTTATATATATGTGTATATATGTTTATATATATGTGTATATATGTATATATATATGTGTGTATATGTATATATATATATGTGTGTATATATATATATATATGTATATATATGTGTATATATGTATATATATATATATATATATGTATATATATGTGTATATATGTATATATATGTGTATATATGTATATATATATGTGTATATATGTATATATATATGTGTATATATGTATATATATATGTGTATATATGTATATATTTGTATATGTGTATATATGTATATATTTGTATATATATATATATATATATATATGTGTGTGTATATATGTATATATTTGTATATGTGTATATATGTATATATTTGTATATATATATATATGTGTGTATATGTGTATATATGTATATATTTGTATATATATATATGTGTATATATGTATATATATATATATATATACATATACTACATAAATACCTAATCATGCCGTTCTCTTACGAGGTAGGAAAGAAGCTGTGGATACAGCTCTAAATACAACTCCGTACTTCATCCATCCTCACTAACTTTCTCCACACTTCCCTGTCCTTGCATACTTCCTTCAACATCCATACACCGAGTCATACATGCTATTTTATTCTTAAAACTCTTAATGTTTCTCTTTTTCACACATTCGACTACAGCCTTTAGCCACGTCTTACATGGTTTATCCCTTCCTTTTGATCCACACACACTCTACCTTCATATATTTGTTTCGTCACTCGATCCACAGTCAACCTCTCAACATGCCCAAAACGACGTAAGACACTTCTTGCACATAGGTCTATTTGTATTCTCTTCCAAACCGCACTTCTTCAGCACCCATTTATAACTGACTCTGACCATACGAGTTTTTACACACACATTTCTCAGCGATCTCGTTCCAACCTCATTCATCTTGCTCTTAAATTTCTCCAGACAAACCTACGCCTCACATCCATAAAACAATGTTGGCGTTAACTCACTTTTATATAATGTCATCTTTGCCTCTTTCGTTACTACTTCATTCTTTGCAATAAGCCACATACATTCAACACATTTTTGAAAATTAAATGCTTTTAAAAACTAATTCGAGTGGTCGTAGCTTGAATTTTTTAAAATATTATATGCATATAGAAGCTATTTAGTGTGGCCCTATACCGGTATTTCTTTTAAAAATGGGATGCCCTTTAGAAACCATTCAGAGTGATATTCACATGATTTTTTTTTAAATAGGAAGTGCCTCTAGAAGATATTTGTATTGGTCCCCATTTGAAATTTTTTTTAAAAAATGAATGCATCCATAGCTTTTATATGGTGATCTTTAAGCTTCAGATTAAAAAATTCAGAAATTTCGGTGGGGGAGTCGAAGTTTGATTCAAGACCATCTTTCAGATTCATATTAAAAACTTCGGATAGTTGGGAAGGTGTTTGAACCCCATACCCCTATCTATTTCTTTATTAGTTTTAATATACCTCTAATTGCATTTAACTTGCTTTCCCGCATTAGTGCTATCTAATTTCTTATATCAATTTTTAGACATTATCTGTTAGGAAATGTTAGCAGAACGTAACTCGGCTAAATTTTCAAAAGAACGTGTTTACCCTCTTTCATCGAGGGGTGAACAAATTACGAACGTTAAAATCATCGTGTTCCGACATCATATCTCAGTCTGTATAGTGTCACCCTTGGGAGATAAGGACCTCAGGTTTAATTCCTAGCATGGGCAATAAATATACAGTTAGGAAAAATTGGGTTTCCCCCTTTCACAGTGCTAAATTAATGGCCAGGGGGCTGGATGTTGTGTCTGTTATTTATTTAAGATAGTTTATGTTATTTTCTGATATATTCAATCGGTTAATAAAGTGCACATTAAATACCTATTATAATAATAATAATAAATTAATTAATAATAATAAAAGGGTGAGCTGGAGATCTAGGGGTAAGGTGTCAGACTTCTGTGCTGTTGGTCCTCGGTTAAATCCTCAGTCCCGTCACAGATTTATCTGATTACCAAACCCTTTCCTTCACCTCTGACAGGACGTGTATTAATCACAACTTGTGAATGTGTGGAGGGCCAGGCCTCTACCGTGGTTCGGATCCCACGTTAAACTGTGGGTCCTCCATTTCATCTCACAATCACCCTACCATTACCCATTAGCTTAAGTGTGTACAACCCGAATGGGTAGTAAGACGCGGTGATAATAGTAATAATAATAATAATAATTACAATCATCATGTAAATTAATTGTGGTAATAAGTTTCCTTGCGCGGTTATTAAGTCATCAAGGCTCTCCTCCGCCGATAAGATTTTCCACGATGATAAGGAAACGTATCCTTTGAAACTAAAGCTTTTCTCATTTTATATTTTTCGCTCACAATATTTCAGCCTCTTCACCCTCCCTACAAAAAAAAAAGACCATGAAATTGAGAGCCATGTCGTTGGCGTCGTGTAATGACGTGGTTATTTCTTGACATATTTCAGACGGGGTGATGGCCGGGGGGGGGGGAGTTGGGGGATGTGGAGTAGCGGGTGTCTTACTCCCCCTAGCTCACGGCTTAATCGCTTCTCATTTTTCTTCCCACGATGGTGCTTATTTTCTTTTCTTCTTCTTCTTCTTCTCTGACCTATCCTGGTTTTCGTTAACCTCGTCCTCCTATCATTCACCTCTTTTCACCTATCTCTCGACCCTTATAAAAAGATACCCCTCCCCCTCTTGTTGTACATCTTCTGGACATGTCCCTTGCGTTCCTCTCTCCTTCTTTTATAGGATGCCATCTCCCTTCTCAGCCGATGATATTTATCCCCGCCTTCCTTTGAAACACATTCCACGTTTGGCCTCTGATTCCCCCAACATCTGCGTGTTATCTTTTTTTTTCTTTGGAAATGACCTCTTTTTTTTTTCTTACCTTTCACTATTTATTCATTTTTATAAAAAAACATATTCGATGACCTCGATAATATTGGGGTCAAGTTCTCGCCTCAGGACCCGATGTTCATAAGTTCAAACCCAGATGGGGTATATGGATTATTCTTGAGCTATAAGACTTTCTAACACAACTCGCTTCAGATCTGGAGTTAAGTCTTCATTCCCGTGTAACTTTATGTTTTATAAAATATCCCTGAGAGGTGTGTGAAAATATTTTACCGGCAAAACTGGTAGGCCCTTTCACGTTAATTTGTAGAAATTAAAGTGTGGATGGTAAAGGGGAACCAACACATTTACTTAACTCCCCTAGTGTATGGGATGTTTACCAGATGGTGTGGGCAGCACTAACCAGTTGAAAGGATCGGTTCATTCCCGGATCCGGGTGGATAGAAATCAGATACAACCAAATTTCTGGTTGATGATTTAAAAAGAAAAAGAAGAAAAACAAATGAACCCTCTGTGATGGTCTTAAGGTGTATAATAAGACCAAACTTTTGTATATTGTGTGAACCCCCGAATCTTCGGGAAAAGATAAGGGGGTTGATAAAAAGAAATATTCTCTATTTACATTATTATGTATTTTCTATATTAATTTGTATTCCACCCCCCACCCCACCCCCAACCCCCGCAAGATGTTTACGTAATTACCATAATATATATTTTTAGCAGTTTAAAAGTGTATTGGTTTTTGATAATTTAAAAGCAAAATTAATTTAAAAGGCTTAGAAAAATAATATTTTTGCAATTAAAATGAAGATTAATAAAAAGGTTTTTTGAATACTCAAAAATGTTTCTGATGCTCTCAATATATTTAACGCTAGGGATTATTTTAAATATGTTTTCTTTCTAGAATCCGAATCTAAGCTCTATCTACAAATTTTTAATATTAGAAAGACTGGTAAGCGGGTTAAATTTTATTACATCTATAATTCCGTAAAAATTTGAATAGTCATTCGAAAGTCGAAAGATGGTGTGAAACGGATTCAGAGAATTGGACGCTGCCAACTGAGCGCTTGTGAACTGGGAACTGCGACGACTGGGTGCCAATACAACTGGGTGCAAGAGTCGATTTTTTTTTAATGTAATAGTTGTAAAAAAAAATTAAAACAAACAACTAGGTGCCAGTCAGGTTAGGTTAATTCTATGTAGTTTCCTCTTTTATTAATTTTTAAACAAATTCAAAAAGGAATATTTAATTTTAAAAAACAATTGTCAATTTTTTACACTAGTGCCCAACTTTACCAGTGCCCAATTGTCTTGGCATCCGGACTTAGCAACACCCAGTTCGCATGTGCCCAGTTGGTCGCACCCAGTTGTCTTATACCGGGTGGGAAATGTCTCATTTTACAAATTAATCAAAAACTCAGGGACCTGCATTAAATTGGCTAAGAAGCACCTCTAAGCTCGCCACTGTATTATTATTATTCTAACCGTTTGGGTTGTACGCACTTACGCTAATGTGTAATGGTAGGGAGATTGTGAGATGAAATGGAGTACCTACAGTTTAACGTGGAATCCGAACCACGGTGGAGGCCTGGCATTCCTCACATTCACAAGATGTCTTGTCAGAGGTGAAGGAA
>CABFVX010000453.1:75392-93726 GCA_902151425.1 Timema shepardi
GTCACGTACCCCCCCCTTCCCCCTTTTCACAACGGCCCTCCCCCCCCCCCCCTTTTTTCCCCCGTTGACAAGAAAGGTCCCGGAGCTTTGATTTCAAGCTCGACTTAGCAAAGAGTGCCTCCCATACATTTAGGAGAGGTGTTAGCACACCTGACGCTGCTCTGGAAAGGCTTTGGGTCTTAATTGATCGTCTTTTTACCCTTGAATTAGTTTGCCAAACCCTATTTATAAGTCTAATCCGTTCCGCTTAAGGTAGGGCAGGAGGTAGCGCGAGTAATTTTACAGTTTTTATAGCATTACATTTTCTTGGCCAAAATAAATCAAATATTTCTCCAGTAGCAACTTAGAGTTTAGTTTTCTGCACATGCTAATATCAACAGATCTTGAATATCTATCAAGGGTGTACTGGAATTTTGTCAAAACTTTTTAAATAATGAAAAAAAGTTTTGACAAAATTCCAGGACATCCTTGACAGATATTCAAGATCTGTTGATATTAGTATGAGTATAAAACTAAACTATATGTTGTTACTGGAGAAATATTAGATTTATTTTGGCCTAAAAATTTCAATTCTATAAAAACTGTAAAAAGGTGGGAGTTTAAGGAACACGAGCCTAAACAAAGTAGGTTATTTTTGTCACTAAATTCCAAGACACTCATGACAGATATTCAACAACTATCGTCGTCACTAGATGAATAAAATTAAACTCTTGGATTCTACTGAAGTAATATTTTTTTTATTTTGACAAAAAAAAAGTTTTGCTCTAAAAACTTGCAAAATCACTCTTTTTTTTCGCCTCACTTGCGTCCAATCTTAATAAATATAGGCCTAGTTTAAAATCAGCTACGTGAAATTTGATGACACAAAACTCGAATGGCAAATAAATTTGTGTCGGTGGTTACGCGGAGTTAATGTCTGCCTCATCTTGTATGTTTTTACAAGAAGATGGACATTTCGGGGGTTTGAATACAGATCGGTTTTACTGCGGTTGATTTTTTTAAAAAATGGAATCGCAAATTATCATGCACTTGAATGCTGGTACATTTCCTTTAAATTTTAACCTTGCTCTTCACAGTCACTATCCCAACGACATAGATATTCGGGAATCCCCCTGAAGCAAAATAACAAAAAATAAAAACACAGACAAAAATAAATTTTTTATAGGATAGGATCAAATATAAAACAAGGGAAAAAAAATACAAACTAAATCCATCATTTGCATAAAAATATCTACCTTACTCTTCCCCCTCTTCCCCGACGAATTCAAACTCTTCCTTTCCCCCCCACCCAAAAAAAAAAATGTTTCAAATGTCCTTGCAGACTACAAATGAGAGAGAGTTTTTGGGTAATTGGAAGTCAGCAAGCGGATATATTTTAAAAAAAAAATGTTTTGTAGTACGTTAGTTGATTGTGAATACATACAGAAGTGACCAGTCTATAGAATAAAACTGATGAATTTTAATCAAAAACGAATATACCTCCACTAGAATCAATAGAGTTTGCCAGCCTTACTAAATACTATCTATGCCTTTAATTATTATTATTATCATTAGCACCGCGTCTTACTACCCGTTCGGGTTGTACGCACTTACGCTAATGTGTAACGGTAGGGCGATTGTCAGATGAAATGGAGGACCTACGGTTTAACGTGGGATCCGAACCACGGTGGGATAGCTTGGCATTCCACACATTCACAAGTTGTAATTATTACCATTCCTTTAATTAAACGTCCCCTTAACTCTTTCTCTCCTCTTACAAAGTAACAGTTGACCTTGAAGTATTGGATGAGTACTAGATTGTATGACACGCTTATACCCCTCAGTTCAAACCTGCATACCAATGCTGTCTAGTGGTGAGTTACGGAACTGAGTTATAAATTGCATTCAACCGTAGTGATTAATGTACATTTCTTAGCGTGTTATTCAACTAAACACTTTATTAATCTTTTTATTTTACATATTTAACGTGGACTTTCTGAACCTACTCATTATATCATTTCCCGAGAAATTCCCTGAGTGAGAGCGAATTCAATTCAATTCCAATTTTGTCGGGAAAGGTATTTTCGCATACCCTCCAGGGTTATCTTACATGCCATAACTGACATGTAACCGACGGCTTTACTTCCCCTCCGAAGGAAGTTGTGCTACGGATATTTATCGCTAGAGAATAAATCCGTTGACCCTGACCGGGTTTAAGCCCATGATCATAGAGTCCTGAGGATATCACTTTACCCTAAAACCAACGAGGTCAACGCTAAATGCATTTAACAAAGATTTTAAGTAAAACTGAGAGATAATTAGTACAAATGATAGAATCTATATGCCCTAAGAAAAACGGGAAATTGTATTAGTTTCTCAAATATAGCCTATATTAACAAGAGTTGCAAATACAATGTAAAAAAATTACTTGGAAATTTTAAAACCATCTAAATAGTCATAATTATTATTACTGTTATTATTAATAATTTGTATGGTTTTTATTTATATTGAGATTTTAAAAAATTGTAAGATTTATGAAAAAAAATTTTTTTTACTAAAACATTGCAGCAAATATCGCAAATAAAATAATAGACACTATTAGAGAAACACTGATTAAAGAAGAATATCTCTCCACCAAAGAGCATTGCAATCTACATCATTTTCAGACTTTAATAAAAAGCTATATTTATATTTGCTTATAGCTTAGAAACACTTGTTTTTATAAAAATATATTTCAAACAAAAGACTTTTATCTGCATTAGTACTAAAACTTTACAATGATAAGCTATTTTATATCTCAAATAATTGCTGAATAATAACCAAAATTAAAAATTTATGTCGATTTAAAATAAGCTAAAAGTAATTTTCCTGGGAAAATAAAAACTGCCATTGGTTTTGTAATGTAAAAAAAAAAAAATATATGGATTCAAAATCTAATCAAAATCTTTAGAATGAATTCCGATTATTTTTCCCCTCTTCGGTAATTTACTCTTAACTTTAGGGTTAGACACCTAATTCCAAAAATTTCTCTGGGGAACTTTAATCAAAGCCTTAGATATTAAATTTTATCCTGATCGGTAAAATAGTTTCAGCTCTAGTCCAAGGGACGGAAGGATGGACAAACATCATGAAAACCACTTTTTCTGTTTCAGAGGGTCATTTAACTTAAACATTTATCGAAATCTCGAGTTTAACTTTTTTTGACGATCACAATAATAATCTCTCCGAATAGTCGAGAGAAAGAAAAAAAAAACTATATAAAATGTATCCAGTTGTAGAGGTAAAATACAAATTTTATTTTACAATGTGATCGAAGTAAATATTCTACGAATATATCTACATAATAATAAAAAATTAACATACTATCCTATACAAAAATAATTGTTTGTAATATATTTATTTCTTGAAGCAAAAAAATATATTACACAAGCTTTTCAAAAAATGTCAATATTATAGTAGATTTATTTTTACATTACACGGATTACACTCATTTTAAATATTAGTGGTCATTTCTCCTTCCAAACGTAACTTAATATGTCGGTAAAAAAAAGGAAATTAAATTAAATTGGACTCCACACATTATATACTATCGTAAGAGTATAATTATTTTAAGGTTTATTCTGGCAGGAGGTTAACCCACGCTTGTACATTTCCTTGTAAGTCAGTTATTATTATTAGCACCGCGTCTTACTACCCGTTCGGGTTATACGCACTTACGCTAATGTGTAATGGTTGTGTGATTGTGAGATGATATGGAGGACCTACAGTTTAACGTGGGATCCGAACCACGGTGGAGACCTGGCATTCCTCACATTCACAAGATGTCTTGTCAGAGGGGAAGGAAGGGTTTAGTAATCAGATAAATCTGTTCCGGGACCGAGGATTGAACCCCGGCCGCCAGCATAAAAGTCTGACAACTAACCCCTAGAGCACCAGGTCACCGACCCTTGTAAGTCAAGAGTGTTGGGTTGACATCCTGCTGAGAACAGCATATAGTTCATATAGCTTGCACCCTGTTGACGAGCGAGCACGGTGCGACCGATGGACCTTCCTGGCTGGTGGGATATCGAGATCAGCAAGTTTAAAAATGAGAGATTAAGGCGTTGTTGATTGATGGGGGCAATGCGGAGTGAATGAGAATCAGACGGAGAGAATAAAATGTTATCTGGTGGTTTGCCTCCCGCCGGAGGGTCGATCGCGGGTCTATAGAAAGTTTTGCGGGTTCCGATATTGTGCATGCTATCCCGTCACTGGAGATCTACCCAATTACTTATGTAGTAGTTTAGTAATCTTAATCGATTAATAAATAGTAATGATTAGACTGACATTCGAGTCAAACTCCTCACGAACCACCGATTCCAACACCTACCGCTTGGGGTCCATCCCAACCATGTCACTCCCTACGGTGCCGCAGTAGTTTTGTAGTTAGGGTTGGCTACCGGGAAACCCAAATTAAAAGGGGACGTTATACTATAAAAATATGTATTATTATATTTTTCTGGATTTTTTTTAGCACCACATCTTACCAACCGCTTAGGCTCTACAATTATATACTAAATAAGCCAATGGTTTTAGGGATTAAGAAGGATGTATTTATAGAAAGTGTACACGCATTTGTGTGGAGGGAATGTGCAAACTCATTTTGGGGTGGCGGGGGGTGAACACCCTCACTTCACCAGACAGAGATTTAAACCTCAATTTTTCGGTCATTGGCAGTCTAGTCTACTGTGAGAGTAGCGCGTTAGACCATGCGGCCACCGAAGCGGGTGGGAGGGAGAATTCTATCAAGAGGTCCTTGGAGCTAAGCGCCCGAAGTTTTTATTACCTGGGTTTCTCCAGAAAAGAGATGGATGTATCGAAAAATGTCAGAAATAATTAATATGTTTTGTATAAGCAATACCAGATATTATTTTTATCTACAAGTAATATGGTCTTAAAATATTTACGCGATAATAATATGAATATAAAATGTAAAGTTCGTATTGTTTTTAATATAAATTAGTGATATAGAGTTGAATAATATTAATTTAAATATGATTTTTTTTTTGCTCTCAAAATTATGGAAATTTACCCTAAAATAGAACATTGTTTAAAATATTCACATATGTGCAGAATAAGTTGTGTATATTTGGAAATAGGGCAACATAAAAAATTGGTTATAATTCATTAAGCATCAAATTCAAGGTTAAACTAAAATTTTTAATATGTCACAAACATCCAAACCCAAGTTTTAATCAATTTATTATAACAAAATATGTTAAATCCTGCTAATTTTTATCTCGTTTATTAATATATTTAAATTTATATTTCATCATATGTTCTATTTTTTTTTATTCAATAATTGTTAAATGATGGATCAATTCCTACTCGTAACTTATATATGCATCTATTTTTACATATATATTTTTTTTATGTTTTGATGGGACGGTGGCGTGGCGTCTGATTAGAGACAGTAACGGCTAAAGCGAGACTAACGTTTTTCCTTTGCATTATTCAGCACGTAGCGCGGTCTGTGGATGTTATTTGCACTATGGCAATACTATATTATATTCCGCGGTAGTACATCAACGTTCTCCGACAAAGGTCAAAGGTGTATTCTCCAGTCGGGAGGGGAGAAGTGAGGGGGAGAGCTACGTATGGAATCCAGAGCGCCGTTTACTCGAGTATATATACAGGATGGTCCAGAAAAAATCTACAATTGTAAACTACATAATTTAGAAACTAGGGATGAATTTTTATTTTATTTTATTCTAGCCCTGCATCTTACTACTTGTTCATACTGTACACATACATACCAAATAACAATTTTTATAGGGGTGAGAAAGGTTAAATTCAGAGGGAATTTACTGACGTTTGCGTAGAAACCATTTTATGACATTATTACCTCCAATTTTCGTTGTTTAGATAATTTTGATAGATCAACAAAAAACAATTTAATAACAGAATACGTAATGTCGCTACAATTCTACAACTGTAGTGAGCACTTCTCACTCCACCAGCACTGCGTAATGAACCAACATCACCGCGTAATTAACCAACATTACCTCTTTTTGTAGACCAAACTCAAACTGCGCATGCGCAAAGACTGCGACTCTAGCTGCGGGCAATTGTCGCATCTTGGACAAAGCACCTTTCGGCATTAATGAAAGCGAGATTTAGTAAATGTTTCAAGCAGTATTCCGTATTTTAGATATTTATCAGTTCTGGTCAAGGGTTATAGAAAGTGAATCTGAAAGTTTTCCGTGGCAACTGCTCCAGAACAAAGTATAGCTCTTGTTCTGATTTCTGTCGTAGGCCAATCCAACCACGAGGAACAACAGAACCCTCTAGAAACTGAGTACAATCTGACTGCGAGGAATATTACACACAGTAGATTTCCACTGAAATGATTTTAAGTAACAGCTAGCAGAAGATTTTCATTACAAATGTTTGGTTGAAAGTTACTAACGTTAACATAGGCGGAAATAATTACTAGAGTATTATTATCCAGCCTAGAGGGGTGACTTTCCGGGATGAATAGCGAAAAATCCGGATAATAAGGAATCCACAAGCAAATAACTTTCGGTATGAGTTTGCATCGTGTAGCTACGCTTTGCGCACACCTCCCTTGACACAGCTTCTTTTTCCAGCCAAATCAAAACAGTGCTGCTATCTACATCTCCCTTGACACAGCTTCTGTTTCCATCCAAATCAAAACAGTGCTGCTATCTACACCTCCCTTGACACAGCTTCTGTTACCAGCCAAATCAAAACAGTGCTGCTATCTACACCTCTCTTGACACAGCTTCTGTTTCCAGCCAAATCAAAACAGTGCTGCTATCTACACTGACAAAGACCACAACTTCCTTGACACATCTTCTGTTTCCAGCCAAATCAAAACAGTGCTGCTATCTACACTGACAAAGACCACAACTTCCTTGACACATCTTCTGTTTCCAGCCAAATCAAAACAGTGCTGCTATCTACACTGACAAAGACCACAACTTCCTTGACACAGCTTCTGTTTCCAGCCAAATCAAAATAGTGTTGCTATCTACACTGACAAAGACCACAACTTCCTTGACGCAGTTTGTTTCCAGCCAAATCAAAATAGTGCTGCTATCTACACTGGCAAAGACCACAACTCCCTTGACGCAGTTTCATTTTAAGCCAAAGCAAAACAGTGCTGCTATCTACATCTCCCTTAACACATCTTCTGTTTCCAGTCAAATTAAAACAGTGCTGCTATCTACACTGGCAAAGACCACAACTCCCTTGACGCAGTTTCATTTTCAAGCCAAATCAAAACAGTGCTGCTATCTACACCTCTCTTGACACAGCTTCGGTTTCCAGCCAAATTAAAACAGTGCTGCTATCTACACTGACAAAGATCACAACTACCTTGACACATCTTCTTTTTCCAGCCATATAAAAACAGTGCAGCTATCTACACCGACCAAGAAATAGTACTGTATTATATTCCAACCGTATGCACGGCAATTATGCTTTGCCGACACCGATGTAGCAGTTTAAAGTCGTTTTCGATCGATTTGTATTACTGACTAAGGGATATGTACAAGTTTGTTTATTTTAAAAGGCACTTTCTAACACAGAGAACCGGGACAAATAATGAAGGTTGGCTAATAAAAAGTCGCATAATCATGACTCATGTATATTTTCTTATTAATAATATATTATATCAATAAAAAGTGTTAACAAACGCTTCTAATAATACTTCCCTAATGATTAATAAATATTTAGCTTTTTCGTAGCTTATTGAGAGGCCAAAATTTATTTCTAACGCGCTACTCTCATAGTAGACTAGGCTGCCGATGATGGATCAAGTTTTGAATCTCGGTCAGGTCTACTGAGCGCGGTTTCTCCCAAATTGTTTTCTACTCTTCCTCAACGCAAAGGCGGGTACACTTATTTTAAATATAGCCTTCCTAATCCCAAAAACCATTAGGGTAATTAGTACATAAAGTATAACTAGAACGGGTAGTAAGACGTGGTGCTTTAAAAAAATACATATTTAATAAAACTCTTACGTATTTTGTTTCGTGGTTTTGCTAGCAAGAGATATTATTTTAATGCATTAAATAATTAATTTAAAAAAAGAATTATACTCTACACCTGTATCGTCTAATAACTGACCACAAAAATAAATGTGTTTTTTTTTAAGAAAAAAAAAGCTTTACCAAATATTTGTTTCAAAATAATACATTTTAATCTTGCTAATATATGCGCATAAAAACAACCGCACACCGTTTGTATGACGTCATCAAAGGTCTTCGTTAAGTCTGGTTCTTTAAATTAAATTGTGAAGATAGCTCAGCCTTTTACAAGCTCTCGTTTGTAAAGCATTTTAAAGAGAACCACAAAAGCTACTTCTACCAAAAAAAACCGAACGGTTATTTTAATTAAGTTCGTTTTAAAATAATTTAAACACCGTTAAAAGAAAATCTCATAAAAAATATTGGTTGTTTTAATAGCTCTGCTGCCAAAACTAACAGTAACTCTAGAAAATGATATTTAAGATCAAGTTCTTTGGCGTATGGATACATGAGAGAATATGTGGTATCCTTTGCTATCTGACTCCACCACTACAGTCACGAAACGACGTTAGCTCAATTTGAACTACGTTTCCTCGTGGAATGCTTCAGTTCTAAGATCAAATTAAAGAGTTAGAAGAGACATAGATTTAACGACGCTACCTACTAGGAGATTTCGAAGTTATTTTGCGAAGCTGCTTCTTAACTCGACGCACCTAAGGAGTCTAAGCGCTATCACACTTAAACACTAATATACTAAATATTATAAAGAGATGGAAGGAAATGAGTAGTTCACCCTGTAAGGCCTTTTTTTATCTACTGATATAACTTAACCTCTTCCTCTGACGAATCTGCTATTTGCGTCTTGAAAACATTAACTTGCTTTTTAAAATTACCCTTGTCTTGTTTCCTATTCTAGATAGACATTTGCTTCCACGTACGTTTTTAATTTACCTTCTGATATAAAGACTTCTACCAGCCATTTTCATAACAAGTGACTTATACGATTTAATTTTTTTTTAAATTTGGTGTTGTAATACATTACTAAGATTTTATTTACCTCTTTCTATTTTGAATGTTGGTGCTAATCCTCTAAAACTACCCTCCACATACTTGTCATCACTAGACCGTGCATATAGCACCACCGCCACTTCATAGGACTCATCCAATATGTCGTCTTTTTTTTCTGAAATTACGACTTGATTTGAAGCAATATACCTCCACCTACTTGTTATTACTAGACTGCGCATCCATATACACTAATTGCCTCTAGACTGTATGTGACCACTATATACATGGTCGTAATGTTAATCTAAAGATTGTTTTTATGGTCTACATTATATTTATTTTTTTAAGTTATTTTAACGTCACATATCGTTAACTATTCGGGCCATATGCATAATTTAATACCCTAGTGTGTTAGTGAGAAGGAAGGCTGAATTTACAGGAGTTGTACAAGTATTTGAAGGCAGTTAGAGGGGTAATCCATTAAGTAAAATCACCATCAGTACACCTTGACTGGGATTATATCCCCAATATCACCATTATTGACAGTCCAGTCTAATGAAAAATTGACATCTTAAGAGTCTTAGATCATTCCACAACCGAAAAACATGTAGACCCCGTTAAGTTTTATATCTGATGCGCAGTCTAGTAAAAGTACGTCTATAGTGTTAATCTCTTGGAATGCAGCGTTTAAGTGACACTAGAATGTTATCCATACATTTTCGTCATGTTTTATGTCAGTTTTCGAAAATACTTGGAACAGCCTGTATATACTAATTATTTGCGTGTTCGTTTGGGCATTTAAGGAATCTGTTTTGGTATGCCCTAGACTTTGATGCCGTTGCCCGCAGGGAGGAAGAGGCAGAATTGTAGGCCTATATAGTAATGTGAAGGTTGATAGACGCGATATAATGGCTGGTAGGGGTTGGAAAAAGATATCTCTACGGAATATGTAAACAGAGATGTATATATATTTTTTAATGCATTTATTATTTCATGATGTGAATAACAATGAGTTTTTATTTCAAGAGTATTGCCTGGGGGTTTGGAGAGTTAGGGGTTGGGGGGAGAGTGGGGTTATTTATTTTATAATCCACGTGAGCTTTAACCACACTTTTTTTTAAAAGCTCACTGAGCTATTTTAATTAAGGCGTATGTATTTCTAGTACATAAAACTCGCGTTAAATAAGGCCGCCTCGTTTGGTGAGATAGTATCAATATGTGTCAGACCACACGGCTTAAAATTTAATGGTCTGTATCGTTTTCTGAAACTTATTCTTTATTAGATATAATCTTACACACCCTTTCGTACTTCCCCTACAACCACCCTTTTACATGTCGATAATAAATAGGGGAAAGAGAACAACGATACTTAACATCAAGGCAGATAGGAAAGCTCGCTGCTAATATTCAAATATCTTAAAGTTGTCTGTTGTGAGCCTAAACAAAACTGTATTTGTTAGAAGAAGGCTGAATCTTGACCCATTTTTCATCGAGCTTAGTCTAATAACTCCGTGAATATGTTTTTATTAAAAAGTCGTTGAAAATGAGCTAATTTCACATTTTAACTTTTTTTTCCATTAACAAATATCAAATAATAAGGTTTTTAAAGAAAAAAAACACTATTTAGATATTTCAACCGTGCCTAGATATAAAATGTAAACAAAATTATTTAAATGGATTTCGAGACGAATGGATTATATTTTCTTTTGGATTATCAGTAAACTATAATTAATTTTAAGGTTAGATATATAATTACAAAAACCCCTTATGAAAACCTGGATACAAAGTTTTCACCCCTAATTGTAAAAATAATTTATTCTGCCCTGGACTGAGAAACACGTTAAAATCGAACTTTATATGTTTACAAAATGTAGACGTTTCACACTGAAAACTAAAAAGTGGGTTTCGCGATATTTTCTGTATCTTGGCCTAAAACCGAAATCATTTTACCGATTGGGCTAAAATTTGGCATCGAAGGTTTTAATAAGGTTCCTCTAAGGAATTTTTGGAATAATAGATATAACCCTAAAATTATTGGTAAATCACTGATTGGCAATAAGAGAGAGAATTTACTTTCTCGAAATTTACCTAAACGATTTTGATTAAATTTTGTGTCAAGATACTTTTAATTATCTGTTTTGATTAATTATAGAAGACACATTCACTGTTTGCAAGAAGTAATCATGTATCTAATAAATGTTTAATAAATAAAGACAGCCCACCAATAAAATGTTAAAACTATTATCACTAGTCTAACTCAACTGGGTCATAATGATATAAGAATTCTTAATTCTTTAATTTCCACCACAGCTTGAGGTATTAAAATGGGGATTAAAGAACTGAAAAAAAGGTCAAGTGTTTTTGCGGTTTATATAAATATATTTTGTCAAAATAAATCAAATATTTCTTCAGTACAAATAAAGAGTTTAACTTTCTTCACGTGGTGATATCAACAGTTGTTGAATATCTGTCGAGGATGTCTTGGAATTTAATGACAACATTTTCACCTTCATTTAAAAAGTTTCTCATCTAATACCGCTATGTTCATGACAGATATTCAACAACTGTTGATATCACCGTGTGAAGAAATCTATACTCTGTTTCTACTGGACTAATATTTGAATTATTTTTTTGCAAAAAAAAAAAGTTTTTTATAAAAAAAATGCAGAAACATTAGCCTTTACTCGCGTCTCCTTCTTCCCCACCTTAACGTAATTTTTTTTACAAAATATAAGAAGTCTATCCCTTCAATCTTTTCACTGTGCTTCATCTATTTAATTTTGATAGCTAAGGTAGTTTATAAAGTTGGTACAATTGGCCTCGTGAAAACACAATTGATTGGAAAGTTGAAGGTGTGTGTGTGGGGTGGGGGGGAAGCTCTACTAAAGGGGGGAGAGGAGGGATAAAAAAAAAAGCGGGGTTCGCGAAATATTCCATTGAACTTTCTCGCCGAGGGACGTCCCTAACAGCTAATGAAATGAGAAGGGGAAAAAAAACCCGGGAAGCTAGAGGAAATTGGAGTCCAGCTGCGTAGGACCCAAAAGAGCTGATGAACAGAAAGGGAACAGTAATCTTGTCCTAATCAGCAATCACTTGGGAACGGAAGCGTGGATTTGAGTCTGCGTGTCCTTGGATTCGTTTTCTCCTCCCCTTCTCCCAATTTTCTATCGTCTGCTTACTCCTCAAACCTTCAGTCTCCAATTTGCCTTCCTTACTACTTTTGTTATTTTTTTTTTCCTTAACCACTACCGAAAAAAAAATCTCCTTTTCCCGCATTACTCCTTTCACATTTTTCTCACTATATTTTCTCTTCCTTCTTGTGTGTTCATTTTATTGTTTACTTTCTCTACACCCAATTTTTTTTTATAGTACCAACTCATTTTCTTTCCATCCTTCATCTACTTTAATCCTATTTCTCAGGCTCTTTCTTCCTTTACCTAACCTCTACTAACTACCTTCCCCACTTTCAACCCCCTAACAATATTTTTGCAATCATCTTTATTTTCTCTCTTAAAATATTCCCTCCCGCCCCCCCCCCCTTTTTTTTGCTCCCAATTTCTTTCCTACAGTAAATTTTTTATCTACAAATTTATCTTACGATTTTTTTTCTCTCTCTACTTTTCTACTTCTTCTTTACCCTCTCAGTTTCATCGTTCCTTTAGTGATTTTTCTTTCTACTCTTGAATGTTCAATTGGAGATATGTGATTTTTTTTTCTTCTTCCTCTTCTTCGTTCAGAGTCGTTCTACCACCGCAAGAATAGAAAGAGAATAAAAAAAGGAGAGAACTGAAATATCCTCTGAAGAAAAGAGAGTAAAAAACACACACACACACACACACACATCCTGCAACGTCTCAAAAATATTGAAAGATGCTGTCAAATGAGACAGGTTGGGGAAGAAGGATTGATAGAATCTTGACATGTTTTGAAGATATATATATATATATATATATATATATATATAAAGATAAAATCTGTAAAGGGTAGAAAAATATGGGGATCTAAAAATCGTGTCAATTTAAGATTTCATTTTTTATGCTGAAAAATGGGTAGAGGAAACTTGAAGGTATAATCAACTAAGCTCCTTAACTCCCTAGAATGTTGTATTTTATTCGATTAGCTCCTTTAAGAAAATATTAGAGCATTCCGTTTATTTATTTTTTGTTGGAAAATTTTTCCAACAAACATTGCTAGATACCTCTCTTAGTATTTTCACTGTTGTAATATTATTATTATTATTAGCACCGCGTCTTACTACCCGTTCGAGTTATACGCACTTACGCTAACGTGTAATGGTAGGGTGATTGTGAGATGAAATGGAGGACCTACAGTTTAAGGTGGAATCCGAACCACGGTGGAGGCCTGGCGTTCCTCACATTCACAAGATGTCTTGTCAGAGGTGAAGGAAGGGAATGGTAATCAGATAAATCTGTGCCGGGACCGAGGATTGAACCCCGGCCGCCAGCACAGAAGTCTGACACCTTACCCCTAGACCGCCGGGTCACCGACTGTTGTAATAAAGACACTAAAATAAACCTAGGTTGTTCGAAAATAAGGTGCCTAGGAAGATATTTCTCCTAGAAAATGGAAATACTTGTAAGTGGATAAGGTTACTTCATGATTGTTTATATACCTTGTACTCATCACAATACATTGTTAGGATTATTAAATATCGCAAACTATGGTGGGCAGGACTTGCAGCGCTAATGGAGGAATCTAGAACCTCGTTAAGGGTATTAACTGGCTAATCCAGTGAGAAGAGACCAGTGGGTGGACCTAAACGCTGATGGGAGGATAACATTACACCCTGTCTCTTTCAGGTCCATTCTAATGAGATGGACTGGATATAAATAGTGTAACCCCCCCCCCTCTCCTTTTTAAATGATAATCAAGGAGTCACAAGAGAAAAAAAAATGTTTTATTGAGAAACAAAGTATCAAACATGAACAATAACAATTCATAAATATATAGTTATTGACTAGAGATCCACCATATTCCGGCTTCAAGAAGGGACAATTATAATTACCATACAGATTAGTGAACAAGAAGTTAAGACTCAAAAAGTCGGAATTTTAATTAACCTCAATTAGAAATATTTAGCCATTTGGTGATAATTATTTGTACTATCATAATATTTAAAGAAACAGTAATAACATCCAAAATATAAGAGATCCGCCATCTCGTGGCAACGATATTTGGAATGTACAATAATTAAGGTCCCCAAGGACGCAATGTCAAAATATTATACTAAGTACCTTACACTCTTGCGCTAATAATACTTACTCTGACGTAATTGAAGTAAGGCGACATAATGGATGATAGACTTGGAGATATCTTACAATCACAAAAATGTTTAAATGCATCAAAGTTTAATATTAGAGTACGAAATTTATTAAGTGCTCAGCCTAAAAATGAATTTCAAAGAGATTAATTAATAAAGCATAAAACTAAATAATTTAAAGCGTTCTGCTTTCCCAACTTAATGTAATTCAAAGCTATTAAGCGCTTCGCTAATAGATTAAGAGCCTCCTTCTCAAAACTACAAAATAAGAATTTTAAACCAATTAAGGCTATAAGCATATTAACAAATGTTAAATTCCTCGCGCTCCACATAATAAAATGTAAATTTAAACTATCAAGGTATGATTCACCCACACAATATTTATTTGGTTTATCACCACAACATAAGGTAGGTTTGAAACATTTAAATTTATAAGAACATTTCTCAACGTAATAGTGCTTGATTCCCATTAACAATATGTACATTTAAGGTATCAAAGTTAAAAATTCTCAAAATATTCAGTAAATGACCTCAACTGTTAATCAGACAGATGGTAAGAGCGCAATTAAACGCAAGCCTTCAAACAGTGAAACAGAAGTTACTTTGCATTAGAGAAAGGTTAAGTTCCCCTAATACATAAAATACTAATTGATATGGGTTTACAAATTAACCACGTTGATACCAACAAGAAAAAAAATCCCGTAATCGAAATTTAAATTAATAAGTACAAAAATAATATTTTTTTATAGATCCCCATTAATCACAACTTGTGAATGTGTGGGAATGCCAGGCCTCCACCATGGTTCGGATCCCACGTTAAACTGTAGGTCCTCCATTTCATCTCACAATCACCCTACCACTACACATTAGCGTAAGTGCGTATAACCCGAATGGGTAGTAAGACGCGGTGCTAATAATAATAATAATAATAATAATATAGACCCCCATAATTTAACCGAAAGAGAATTTTGAAGAATTAGGAGTTAAGCCTCGGATTAAATTGTAGCTTTCACCTTAGCCACGCCTATGATACAATTAATGACGATATATACAAACCACCGCCATATATAGCGACTTCACAAGACCACATGTCCGCAAAGAGTAGGTGTGACAAAAGGGAAGAAGGGAGTGGAAGGGACAAGACCTGGAATCGTGTGGAAACTTGTAGAAACCATATTTAACGTAATACTAGTAGGAGCTTCGCTGGCATTCTGGCAACCAGATGACTGCGCTCAAAACAGCTCAGGTGGAGGAAGTAACAACTAGGTGCGTGGAAACGTCTTCATTTGTTTTTCTTGGGCGTGGCCTCTATCGCATGCTTAGAGTCGGGTCACGCCTGCTTTCTATCAGCGAGACGGAGTGTTAGAGGGAGGAGGGGTGTTGAAGTTGGAGTCCAAACGTGTCGGAGGGCGAGTGTCATGCCATTTGATTGAACTGTTACAATGTAACTTGTTACTCTGGCTCAAGATATGGATAGAGTGTAATGAGGTGAGCTGGATTGAGATATCTAAAGATAGGGAGGGATGGGGTGTTATTAGGGGTACTGGATATAAATATCTAAAGAAAGGGATAGGTGCAATGAGATGAATTGGATAGAACTAGCTCAAAATAGAGTTCGGGTTAATGAGATAGACTGAATAGAACTAGCTCAAGATAGGGATAGGGTGTAATGAGATGGACTGAAAAGAGTTAGCTCAAGATAGGGATAGGGCGTAATGAGATAGACTGAATAGATTTAGCTCAAGATAGGGAATAGGCTGTAATGAGATGGACTGAATAGATTAAGCTCAAGATAGGGATAGGGTGTAATGAGATAGACTGAATAGATTTGGCTCAAGATAGGGATAGGCTGTAATGAGATGGACTGAATAGATTAAGCTCAAGATAGGGATAGGGCGTAATGAGATAGACTGAATAGATTTGGCTCAAGATATGGATAGGGTGTAATGAGATAGACTGAATAGATTTAGCTCAAGATAGGGATAGGCTGTAATGAGATGGACTGAAAAGAGTTAGCTCAAGATAGGGATAGGGCGTAATGAGATAGACTGAATAGATTTAGCTCAAGATAGGGATAGGCTGTAATGAGATGGACTGAATAGATTAAGCTCAAGATAGGGATAGGGTGTAATGAGATGGGCTGAATAGATTTAGCTCAAGATAGTGATCGGGTGTAATGAGATGAACTGAATAGATTTAGCTCAAGATAGGGATAGGATGTAATGAGGTGGACCGAATAGATTTAGCTCAAGATAAGGATAGAATGTAATGAGGTGGATACCGCAAACTGAAAAGTGCTACCCTGAAATGACGTCACTATTACAGAAAACTATTGGTTGAGTTCAGCGGCAGGGAAACTGGCATACGCATGTATTGTTCTATATGTAATATGTCTGCCTAGGCCACGTCACAGTCCATATTAATGTTTTTTTCTTGTCAGGCTATGACAGGGTGATGGCCCCTTATGAGTGGTTTAGGGGTAATAAGTCTATAGATCATGGATGGTGAAACATTTACAATCACTGTGTCACTTAGGGACATACTTAGTTTTGAAATAGTCTTGTATACCACTTCTTACTACGTTCATTAATGAGTATTTTAAAATAAAATAGTATTATGAGACGAAATTGATAACAAATCAATTTGTATTTTTTTTAAATAAATACTTGAATTTAAAACGTGCATGTCTTAGAAAAGATTATTATCAATAACAGTAGAATTTTAGAAGCGATATCTACAGTGAACATAAATAGTACGGTGCACTTTATCCTTCTTTTATCTTAAAATAGGCATTTGCTATAAAAAAACTCGTAAGATTTGTTAAAAATGAAATAATACATTGTTGTAGAAACATTACACCAAATATAATAAATTAAATAATATACACTGTTACTTAATTTATCGCCATGACACAAAAATCAAGAATCCAGAAAAAACAGTTTCAGCATATGCCACCACTCATAACCTCAACTTTGCGCACTTATACATTATCAAGGTGTTAAAATCATTCCACAAGACACAATGTAATATGTCACAGTTAAGAAAGATGGTAACTGGCACATCAATGGATCACAAAGTCTATAAAACCACCTAACCTAAATATTCGCTAATTTCAACCCAGAGTCTACACCAGCACCACCTACCATCCATAGAGTAATAGAGAAACATTCAGAGAATTTCAAATCTACCAGAGAAGATTTCATCCTTACCAATCAAGTTGGCATCACTGAAGACAACATCCTGTTTAGTCTAATTTCTACTACTTCCTGAGGAAGGTTCTATAATAGCATCGAAATATTGATGTGTGTATGTAAATATGTGTTAGTGTTTTTACTTTTATTTTTGCTCTACCATTTTCCTGATATTCTATCATTTTATTTATTACCAATTGTTTTTCAGCAATGAACTTTATTTCTTACATATTACCTACTCTCTGGCATTAGCAACTATTATCACTGTTACAGAAAAATTGGAAGAATAGAAACATATTTGTCTACTAAAGAGTATGAGAATCAAATTCATTTTAAATGACCTGAATTTTATAAACAAATATATATTTCTTATAGCTGATAAATATATATATATATATATATATATATTTCTTATAGCTGAGAAACTATTGGTTTTATAAAAATAGATTTCAAATAAAAGATTTTAACTTTAATAGTACTATAACTTTACAATGATAATTTATTTCGTATCATAAATAGTTGCGGAGAAATTATCAAAATTGGAAACATTTACCCATGTAAACTACCCTCAAAGTCACTTTCATAAGAAAATAAGCGTTACCATATTGTTTGCAATGATAAATAATGTCTAGATATAAAATTTAATCAACCACGCTAAGAAAAGTTTTATTTAATGTTTATTTTTCTCAAGTCAGAGTGCCACCTTGTTAGTGTTCGTGTGCCATTTAGAGTCAAGATTGCCATAGGTTAGCCAAAGTGGCACGCGTGCCGTAGATTAATTATCCCTCACTGCTCTAGAGTACTTATAATACCCAGGGCTATCTATTGTGGTGGTTGGTTGGGGG